>JAXRJS010000061.1:5427500-5440000 GCA_037127375.1 Dione juno | reverse complement strand
ATAATTTGAAAATATTAGATTTTTATTAATAAATTACTAAATATAATTAAAATGAGGGGGGGGGTGTGTTAACAAATGTTAACATTAATTGACTTCACTCCATTTTCCGAATATTCCGCAGATTTGCACGTTGGACTTTGAGAGAAGTAGACGTTTGTGAGAGAGGGAAGGTAATCCACATTATATAAGAGCAACGTCTGACGTAAAGGCGGTTCGTGATCTGCAACTCAATGTTACTTGATGAAATTTCAGATCAGAATTCTGTTGATACGCGATAACAGGTATTGTTTACAGACTTCTAAACAAACTTTATTACGAATGAATTCTACAAAGAAATTTAACAACCAAAAGGTTTTTTTTACTTATACATACATACATACTATGGTGACACTTAGTTCGTACACTTTTTACTTTATTATTTTGTTTTCTTATCTTATTTATTAGTAAATATTAATATTAAGCAATAATAATAATAATCATAGTACGTATAAATAAAAAAAATATTTTGCTTTTAAATCTTAGCTTATATTTATTAAACAAGTCAATATTCATTTATTAAATAGTATTGACAATATTAATGGTGATCAGTTATATATATACTTTAAACAATCTAAGTGTAAAGAAAGATATCTTCATATAGATATATATTATTTTCACATTTCTCTATGTCATGTATATGTTTCTGAGATAGATGTTTATATTGTAATTTGTCATTTCTAACAAAATTTTAAAATCCCAGGACAACAGCACTCGTTTCGGACGAATTTCATATGGGGTAAAAATTAAGCACAAACGCTCTATCATTTGCTTAGAAATTTAACTTTTTCTAAATTTTAAACCCTCCAGGTATTTCTGGTAGATCTAGTTATTTCATTTACGTTATTCTCTCTACTAAATTTATATGTATGTTTTGACAGACGATTAACAAATACTATAAAAAAAGAAAAAAATAAGACGGCCTAAACCGAAATATTCTAATATCTCATTTGCCCATTTTGAATTTAACTATTTTATATTTTCTGTACTGCAAATTACGAATAGCTAAATATATTAGTTAGGAACTTTTCCTAAAAGTAATTTCCTTTAAAATGTTCAAGAGACTTAAAATATCTCAAGTTTCTTCCGCTTACTTTACACAATGCAGCTATCTGGTGGATTTCGGCTGCGGCATGCAAAGTAGGATTCTGCATCAACATGTCGTCTATTTCAGTAACTTGATCCTCTTAGAAAACAATATTTTGCATGGAAAAGGGTTTTATTTATTCACGTTTCATTGATTTACACTTACGGTACAGTAACAATATTGAAACGGTTAGCTCTATGTGTATGTTTTGTTGCTATTAACAAATATTTAAAGTTAATTTTTTTTAAGTAACCTGTAACTATATTTTATCATATAAAGTAGGGGCAAAGGCAGGAGAAGGTAGTGTCAAGATATTCTGCTCTTTTCTTTCTGTTTGAATAAAATAATCACTGTATGGTGTCAGAACTCAATGCTTTATTTTGAAGCAAAATTTTAAAATTCCAGGACAACAGCAGTCTGTAGGTTTTTGATTACAAGACGAATTTTTATATGGGGTAAAAATTAAACAAAAGCGCTCGTATCTTTTGATTGCCTTAGCTTAGTAGTGTAATTTTTCTGAATTTCAACAACCTCCAGATATTTACTTGTAGATCTAGATATTTCATATTGATTTTACGTTATGCTTTCTATTAATTTTATACTTATTTATAATTTATATTTATTTATAATTTATATTTATTTATAATTATATATATATATAATAATTTTCTCAAAAAGGGAAGATTACTAGATTTCTTTTTATAATGGGACGACTTGTACCCCCCGTCTTTCGAATAGTCCCTATTTGGTCAGTCACTCTATATATGTATATATATAAATTCCTTAGAAAATATACGAATGATAGATACGACATTAACATTAATATGATTAAGCGATACAAAATATTTTGATAGCACTTTAAAATATTATAAAACAAAGCCACAGTACAGATGTAGTATAAAATATAAATTCACAGTATACCTAGTTTAGCAAGGAATGGCAATTGACTATTCATGGAGCTACCTTAGTTCGATATTGCGTAATCAACAAATTCGCGAACCTCTAGTTACTTGTGCTGTTTGATTATTATATAAAATATAAAAGCTTTATATAAAAGCTTATATAAAAAGCGTTATATAAAAGCTTTTATATTTATTTTATTATACAATTTTTTCAACATTTTCATTTGAAGCCATCGTGGTGTATAGTGATCGTGTTGTAGGTTCGATTCCCAGTCGAGGGAATTCATTTTTTTCTGCCGTTCTGGTTTGATAATGCGTGGCGTTACACTATTTTACTCAGTATGAATTGTTCGATTTTGTACAGCAAATAAAGAATGGAATGTTTTAATTTGAAACCATTCTTATTGAGGGATACCTGAAGCTAAGCTAAATATTTAATTAGAAGAAGAAAAAATATGGAGCTAATATAATTTCGTTTTAATTATAAGAAATAGAAATCATGTTGGCTCTTTGTTGGCACACTCAGTTCCCCGCTTGCCGTCCAAATTTTAAGTTAATTTTTATATATATTTTTTAATTAATTTAACTATATATTTTTTTTATTTACTTAAAGAAAACATAAAACTTTAGACAGTTTCCATAAGGCGCGGGTTCGAATCCCACTGCGTTCAATTTATTCTTGTTTCTTTAAGTCTTTTTCTATCCTAAGTGTGGATTAATACTTTAAAAATAATAAAATTATTTAATTATTTATTTATTAATTGTTATTCTCAACAGAATTCACATTACATCATTAAGTTGACTACATTAGCTAAATATTCTTCCATGGATACTCAAGTCAAATTATAAAAAAGAAAGGTAAATAATTACATTGCGTGTTGAGTGGCGCTACTAACCACCGCGTTTTGCCTATTTTTTTTTAAATTTAACGATATTCGCGGTGCGGTACTGAAAAGATTGAATATGAACGTACAAAGGTGTAATTTAAGATATATTTAACATCAGTCAAATACCAATTGATATATCTGAGTAAAGATATTAATGATTGTGTTGTGTGTGTAATATATTTAAAGATTTTTAAAGCTTTACAATACATTTGATTTGTCATACAAACATAAATTCATTGTCACATAAAAAACGTTAAAGAAATGTAAATCGGCGTACTAACAATAAAAGATCAGTAGAGGGTATATAATAAATTTCTTACACCTGCGTTCAAGTCTCGTTAACGTCGTAAAGCGAGGTGAGAAAACGTGTTGAAATATATTAGATCTTTTATATTATTATCAATTTGTAATTGAAAATATATAAAACTTAAGTATTATTTTTAAAAATCTAAGTATTTGCTTTATATAATTTTTTTAGCTTAACGCTGTATCTCGTACATAGTTGTCTAGGCAGTGGGTTGTAAGACCTAGTGTTAAGACACTCCGTCTCCACATTCCGCCATTCAAGGTATCGCGTGGTGAGTTACGGAGCTCAACGCCGCGCTTTGCCTTGTCGTCAGAGCGAAGGAAATTGAAATAATAATTTGATCATTTATTCCAAATATTCATTCATAGTTCATTTATATATTATGAATTTACAATATACAAAAATAAATACTTAATTATACTCGTATCCTAATTACAAATTTGACACAATATATATATATATATATATATATATATATATATATATATATATATATATATATATATACATATATATATATATATATATATATATATATATATATATATATATATATATATATATATATATATATATATATATATATATATATATATATATATATATATATATATATATATATATATATATATATATATATATATATATATATATATATATATATATATATATATATATATATATATATATATATATATATATGAAAACGACAAAAATGAACTGTCTGAAGCATTAATATTATAAAACGACTAATCCTTCAGTAAATTATAAGAAATATTTTCATACAAATTTAACTAGGAATAAGCTTTATCAGAAATCTTGTAGGATCAACTTACTTTTCTAATTTAAAATATGTACAAAGTCAAAATACAAACGTAGAAGTTTGTAATTTTAAATCAGGTTTGCATTTGACTTCATTTTCTATATAAAAACGGGCGGATTTTCTAACAGATTTATCTTAAGACCCATCTCGCGAAGGAAATATGTATTTATGACAGCTTCTTCTAACCTTGGCAGACATAACCTAGTAATGTGATTATTTTTTCACGATTTCTCGAAGTTAATCGCTTAAAATGTACTATGTAAGGACTCCTCTTCCATATAACTTTCTCGTATTTTTTTCTTTAAATTTATAAATAACTAAATAAAATATAAGAAAAGTAATCATATATCATAGAATAAAATCATTACAGGGTTAATTAGTCAATTACATTCAAAATGAATGCACCCTGCAAACTTAAGATTTTCCCATTAAGTTTGAAAAATGGTTTTACCGTTGACCCCTTAGTATACAAATCTCTGTACCTGTGTTCAATATTAGCCAGCCTGTATATATATTCCAAGCAAATATTACATACGTGAAAATTATATTTTATTACAAACAAGTTGTAACATTCAAATCCATTTGCATGGGCTATAAAAGTTGAAATGTGATTTTTTTCCCATTTCTGGGAAAATTTTGGAAATACCTCTTACAATGCCCCCCCTTTGCTCTCCAAGGACTCTCACTACACGTAAAAATATAGCTTCCTTTCCAGTAGCTACGGCTGCATAATTTCGGATGTCCGTTTTCTGTCTGTTACTCAGTAATGGAAGACTTTTTTTAATTTTATTTATACTTTATTGCACACACATAAAAAAACACACATACACAAAATGTAAGAATAAAACAGATAGATATAAAATATATATGCAAAGGCGGTCTTATTGCTTTAAGCAATCTCTTACAGACAACCTTTGGCAAATGCAGGACTAGTTGATACAGGAATAGGCGAATAAGGCACGGTGTAAATTAAAATAAAATAAAAAAAGTAATAATAAAACATAATATATACTAAAATAAAACAAATATATTTTACAATATAAAATAAATGAGTTCAATAATAAAATATTTGAAATATATACTACAAAATTATATAATTATGTACAAAACATACATACAAACATGTACAAATATGGAAGAATTTTATATATTTGGATGATGATGATGACAATGAAAACTTCTATATATATATATATATATATATATATATATATATATATATATATATATATATATATATATATATATATATATATATATATATATATATATATATATATATATATATATATATATATATATACATATATATATACACATATATATATATATATATATATATATATATATATATATATATATATATATATATATATATATATATATATATATATATATATATATATACATATAAATATATCAAAATTAAACAGTATTTATATTAAGAAACAACAAACAGCTAACTATCTAGCTATCGTCCATCCCGCCACTAATACTGACCAGTACATAGCATAACTGAGTCTAATATGTTCATAAATCCGACTTAATTACATTCTGCTTGAACCAAATTGCGCTGTTCACACTTGTCGGCGTGGACGCGAAATACATTACGTGGTAAGCTTTATGTATGTATATAGGATTATATTTTCTATTTATATAATAAAATAGCATAAGCTCGGCTTGTATATTATAGAAAGCTTTTGATTTATAGTAAGTTAAAATCATTCTATGTATGAATGAAGCTTGTATTTTCATCGTGTATAATTTTATATAGAAATGAATGTAAATTTAAAGAGGAGCTTTCAGTATTAAGCTATCTATTCAAGAAGAATATAAATAATGATAACATTATCATTTTTTTTGTTACAAAGTGTGAAAGATCTTATATATGTAGGTAATAATTAGTTTGTATAGCACTCTGGTTGTCTGGTGGTTCTTGGCTTTCCGTCCAAATACTGCATTGCGTGTTGAGTGGTACAATTCATTGCCACACTTTGCTCTATGAGTGTACAAAATAAAAAATGAAAAGACGAAAATCACAACAAAATAAAAAAAAAAAACTTAGAGTAAAAAAGCACGGACGACACACGTCTGTGGTGTGTTTTATTTTGAAAAAAATCTCACCCACCCACCCAGCTGCAAGGCGCGTTCACAATCCCCGCCACAATTGTCTAAATTCATTTAATTGTATATACTTTGTTTGTATATACGAGTATCTAAGATACATGTTTTAATTTGTCTAAAGTAATTACTGCACATTTCCAGTCGCTTAAATTTCACCAGACACTCATTTTAATAGTTCAACTTGCCTTCAATATAATTTGTAATTTAAGTTACCAAATGTAATTCTAGCATAGCGTGTATTCGCCCAACCTTATAATAATCTAAACTCCAGCCTTGGAGAGATCTATCGTGACATTGCTTTAACTAGATAGCTTTTTACTAGAAAACTTACTCGTAGCTTAGGAAATATACGTGAAATTCGACAAAGAAACTTTATTGTACAACCTAAATGTACTATAAATAGTTTTTTTTTTATGATTTTTGTATCAAGGAAAAATATTTTACGGTATTTATGATTTATACTTTTTATGGCTATTTATAAATTTCCACATTTTGAAAGGAACAGAAATACTGAAATTATCAAAATCAATTATTTACTCAGCTTTTAAATCGAAAATGTCTATATTGTAAACAGAACATTTTCGCCGAGTTATTAATCCATATCTCACATATTAATGGCATATTGATTAATTATATTACAGTGTATTGTCTCGGATTCGTCAGGACAGACAAAAACGGAGTGTCTCGATACTAAGTTCTCTTTGCCCAGCTTTACCGCTTAAGGGGTATAGAGGAAGCTTTCATATATTTCCAGACACATAAGTTGATAAGTAATACTGTTAACAAAAAGCTATTTTGTTCAGAAACGTTTCCGTTTGGTTTCATTAACTATAAAATAGGCAAATATATAACAGAAAATTATTATTTCATTCAATTTTTAGTACAAACAATACTGTCTCCCTCATACTGCGATTATCTTTGAAAAGTTATAATAAGCTTAGACTTACGCTTCTTAAACGATAATCATTTTTGACGTCGCAACTCCTTGGAATATTTTGTTTGTGCTCGGTGTCTTTGAAATTTTGTAATAGTATTATGTGGAATAATAAAAATAAATGTCTAATTCTTGTGTGGTTAAAAATAATGAACGTGGGTTCAATCCCCGCTCAGGGGAATGAATTATTTTTATTTTATCGTTTTGGGGAGATAATCCGCGATGTTAAATTAAAACAGAGTGTTTGGACACTAAATTCTCCCTGCCAATCCTACTATATCTGGAAATTTATAAATATTAATAGTTTTAAATTTAGGTTATAAGATAATTAACATAATTTCAGCAATCGTGATCAGTCTTCTTTGTTAGTAGGTCCTTTATAATTAGGGTTCCGCAGCAGAATGGTAAAAGAGGGAATCCTTCTGTTTGCTAATTTTTTTACGTTACCTTGTTTCTATGTTTAGTTCCATATGTGAAATCTCATATAAACATTATTTAATTAAAACATTTTCTTTATATCAAACCTCCATGGGTATCCTAATATAACATGATCCTTTTCTGAGAGGCAATCGTACGATTGAAACACAATTTCAAAGTACTAAATGGTACCTACAGATGAGATATTTATTACCCACAAAACAAATAAAACGAAATAAACAACAAATACTAAATACTAATAGATAAGAATACAGATAAAATACAACTTATTTTGCTTTTAGTATATTATTTCGCTCTATCACTAAGCGACAGTTGGTGATAGATGGCCTTTCTAAAAATGACTGTGACATGTAACAAATGAAATGTACGTTATTATCTGATATCAAGAAAGTAATCTGATGTTTGGGCTTTTTACGTAAAGATTATTAAGTATTTCGGTTTCGGTGGAGGATTCTGTTGAGCTTTTATGTAGGAAAATTTAAGTTTTTATGTAGAAACACTTATGTAGGTGTTGATATTGTTGAAATACAGTCAGTTGGTTTCTGTTTGGTTCCTTCATTTTTATTTCATCTTAAAGCTTTCTTCTGCATTTGTAGAATTTAAAGGGAAAGTAGTGTCATGGAACTCCGTATTTTGTTCTGCTCAATGCCAGTCGAGGATATGAAGACAGACACTGTTCCTAAAAAAATCTTCTTTGGTTACTAATATATGTTTTAAATTGTAAAACAAAACTATGACACGATAATAAATTATGGATTCTAATATTAAAAAAAGTTAGTGGCGTAACGCAGAGCTGCTGCACTTTGTCATAAAGGCAGGGAAATGAAGATTAAAAATAATAATAATTTATTTGAGTACCCACTCGAAGGATTTAACCCGAAATCACTATCGCACTTACGGGCCGAGTCAGTCACACTACGCCACGATCTCTACAAACAATATTGTAATATTTTTTTAAATAAATAACACAAGAATCTATTTTGAAACTTGTCGTTTCTATAGTTTTTAATATAGGTCGAGATTTCTTAATATCCTTGCATAATTATGTAGAAGGGCTTATTTTATTAAATTCTAAATTATAATAGTATTAAGTGAATATTTATTATTTCTGGAAAACTGAAAATTTATAAATCGTCATAGAATTTGGAACTGTTTTCAGTCATATCGGTTTTATGAAAGCTTTGTGCGAGTGATTTTTGTATAGTAAAGTGGAATTAGAAAAATAGAATATGGTTTATGAATTACAAGGAGCGAAGCGAATGGCGTTTGGCGAGTGAAGCAAGAAAGAGATGAATGAAGATTTCTAGTCATATATATAATATATTTAGCTAAGTGAATTTGAACTGGCTATCTTCAAGGTTAGTCACGAGTTTTGATTATTATTACCAACTGTTAAATATTGAATATTTTCCTATTAGATTATTCTTTTTTCAAAACAAAGTAAAAGTTAAGGAAATATTTACTTTTGTGAATCTTTTTTATTGTAGATATTTTTTTTTATTATGTAAGTATGTATGTATAACGTATTTATTCATGTATTTTTTATCTGTATTTATTTTTTATGATTACGTTTTCTAACACTTTTTGCGACTGTGCTCTCAATTAAATTTTTGAATTTGGGTAAGAGATTATTTGTAGTGTTAAGGCTGCCATTGTACATAAGTTATTTGAAGCTTGTGCTTGAGGTATTCTTTTTCTTCATGTAAATTGATATGTTAAATTGATACTTTTATTATTGTTATAGTAAAGAAAACTGTAAGCTAGAAGCTGCTAGTAAATTGTTATGATGTTATTACTTATAACATACGTTTGGTACGTAACCCAAGCTTTGATTATAATATAAGAATATATCCAAAATCTGTGTTTATTCATGCATTAACATAATATTATAATGTAAATATAACTTAAGTACAATATTTGGAAAGAAAATTTTGTAATATTTTAATAAATTTCGGTAAAGGTAGGATATTGACCATAGCAGCACAGTGGTACAGTGTATTATTGTTATGGCAATGATTGAAGGTTCGATTCCCACCCGGGGAAATTAATTATTTTAATTTCTCTACTTAAAAAGCTACGGAAAAACGCAGCGTTGAGTTTCAATGTTTTAACACTAATTTCTATCTGAATATCGTGCTGTGAAGGATAAAGCTTGAAGTTGAAAAAAGATAAGTTAAATTCGTTTTTTGTTCATGTTACCAGGAAACTTACCGATTGAAAAATTATTTTTGTATTGAATAGTCAATATATAGGCTATATGTCACAAGACGTTAATTTAAATCAGGCAGTTGGTATAAATCATATGTCATATACTTTTAGTTATTTAAAGGTAAGTAAATGCTAGTACAAATATATATATATATATATATATATATATATATATATATATATATATATATATATATATATATATATATATATATATATATATATATATATATATATATATATATATATATGTACTGTATATATGTATGTATGTAGGCAGATTGCATAAATGAGCATGAAGCCAAAAGTGACACCTGCCAAGTACAGTTTTGCGGTGTGAGTTAACTTTGAAACAGCATTACAGTTTAGTTAACTGTTATAGGACAAATTTTAATTACTCTACGAATATATTTAGATTTTTGGATATTAAATATATTTGTAAAGTGTTTTCATTATATTATTATATATTATATGCCTATGTGTTATTCAGATGTATAAACTATATTATAGAAATATTTCATCTACATCCGTTTAGTAGTTTTTACGTACGTAATCTTTAATTTACAAAAATCACTTTTTAAACTGTCATTTGTTCTACATTTTTGTCAGGTTAGAGAGATGTATAGATATTTACTTTATTTTAATATAAATAAGTAACAAAAATTAAGATTTATAATCTACTGTTTTTTAACACAATGGACGTTGAATGCTTTCTATTACTTAAAGTTGAACGAATATATTTTCCATTTTAGTTACAAGTACACAGTCTAAAAACGAATTTTCATTGTAACTGGAGAAAAGAAGGCAAATAAATGAATTCTAGAATTCTTTTGACATTTCGTAAAAGTTAGCGATGGTTGAAAAAGTGAATTTCACTCAACTTAAATATTTATATTTTTAATACAGGCACTATAGGTCTTGCTACATATCCAATAACATGATGGGTTCACGATTAAGCAAATAATAGCTTTATAATAGGCAAATTAATTTAATTTATTTTTCATTAATTAATTAATTTAATAATTAATTAATTTAATTAATAATAATAATAAGTTGTAAATGCAAATACCAATTCAGAGTGCAATTACAAATGCATTATTTTTACTGTTCACCAGCGTCGTTAAATATTTATATTACAAAAAAAAAATAAAAGTTATACCTAATGAGTAACATAAATCATCAGCATCAACCGCATTTGTCCTGGGTCCCCTGGCTGTGATATTTTTGTCCAGTGGCACGCCACGTTCGATTCGCTATAACGATAAAATTTTCTCCCACTGCATTAGTATGATCTAAAAATTTATTGATAAATTTATTTTAGAACAATCTCTCGTCATATGTTCTTCTCCTATTTTAAATATCTATTTCTAAAAACTTCTAGGTATGTAAATTTGATAAGCATTAAAAAAAAAAAATATATATATATATATATATATATATATATATATATATATATATATATATATATATATATATATATATATATATATATATATATATATATATATATATATATATATATATATATATATATATATATATATATATATATATATATATATATATATATATATATATATATATATATATATATATATATATAAGAAATTATAAATAAACGTAATAAACGTAATAAACGTAATGTTACCGTATTTTCGAAATTATTTCTAGTCATTTAATATGTAGTAAACAATTTCTGATCAAACAATTTAGTCTCATCGTTCAGTATATTATATACTAGTTCTCGCTCGTGGCTACGCTCGCTTTAAATTAAGCTAATATGATATCTATCTATTGTACATAGAAAGCATTATCTTCAATGATTCTCTCGATTAGTGAAAGCCGCATTAAATTTTGATCTTTACAATATACAATATGTGTAATACTTATGTGTATGAGAAACCGTTTTAACAATTTAGCTATTGTCAAAGTAGCTCCATAACATTATTTAGAAAAATTTTATAAGCAATTCGAAAATTTGTCGACAGCTTTTCTTAATAGTCCACCGCTAGGAGCTTTAGTTTCTGTAAGAATAATGGGTGACATGGCAGAGTAATAGACGCGTTCGCGAAATGAGATGGTTTCAGTAAGAAAAAGCAAGCAATTTTATAATGTAGACTTAAAATCCAGTTATATATATAGAGAATCCTCTATTTTTATCGAATTTAAGAAATTTAACTTATAGTTATAAAATTTTACTAAAATTTCTATTTATATTTTTTATTAAAATGTTTTTTCATTTATAAAAAAAAGTTTGTTTTTTTTTTATTTTTTTAATCTAATATGTAGATAATACTTTTTTGTTATTGTGTGGCATAATCAGTAATTTATAGTGAAATTATTTTTGTTACAAGTTGAGTTGGCCGAAACAACCTAGTGCTAAAACATTTCGTCTTTCCACCAACAGATTTTTTTGAGATAATTTGGTTAAACTTCACAAGCTACGAAAGTTTATTTTAAGTAAATTTGCAAAATTAAGCTTGTCAATTCAAGTTTGTCAACTTCCATTTACTTTACTTCCATTGACCTACAATTATATAATTTGGTAAGGAACTTTCAGTACGCAAGTCCGAATCGCACATAACCAATTATTCTTATAGAATTTACTCAGAGTTACATATAGAGAAAGCGATGAAAACAGCTTAGCATGAATCACTGGGCAGGTACTGGGACCACTGTCCAAGCTACCATCTCTACATAACCGAATTTGAAATGATTCTAATAGTCTAACGCGAGGCTGTTAGCTTCATCGAA
>JAXRJS010000061.1:5267500-5422500 GCA_037127375.1 Dione juno | reverse complement strand
ATTAAGTTTCGTCACTCTACACGAAATGTCACGATAAGCAAAAAGCGGAGAATGGAGTAGTTTTATACTAGGTTTCAGAGGGAACCTATATATATAGCGTATGTATGTATTTATATGTATTGGTATAAGTATATGTTTATTTAACATTATTACTGGTATGTATGTATATCTTTTATGCTTTATGTATAGGTTTTTTTTAAAGTTATTTTTATTTTTACGTAATTATGTAAATTTTTATCTTTATATTGCATTTTATGCGTCATCTCGCTACTTACTGCTTTCACCTTCACAGGTTGGCTGGAAGAAATCTCTTCTAGAGATAAGTCCACCGTTTGGAACTATATTTTGTTGTGTTTGTAATTCAACATATTTTGATTGCAATATATATATATATATATATATATATATATATATATATATATATATATATATATATATATATATATATATATATATATATATATATAATATTCTTTATTGTACTAAAAAAAACATAAGAGTAACAACATAAAAAAAGAAAAAGTAGTACATAAAGGTGGACTTATCCCTATAAGAGATCTCTTCCAGCCAACCTATGGTAGTGGATGAGTTTTTAAGCAGCGGGTAAGAATATAGTACAAATTATTCTATTCTATAATTAGAAATACATATATAATTAATTATATGTCACACATAAATAAAACTTGATATATACAAATATGGAACTATAATATATACTAAATACTTACTTATTACAAATACATAAATATTCACAAACATATAAATACACCATACAAACATACATACATATACATATATAAATATACATACATAGACATACATAGACATACACATACATATACATATATACATATTATATATATATATATATATATATATATATATATATATATATATATATATATATATATATATATATATATATATATATATATATATATATATATATATATATATATATATATATAAAATAAAAAACATAATACATACATACATAACTGAGCTGAAAATAAGGTTATCACATTAATGACTGTCTGAAAATCAACTTTAAATTTACTCGTTTAAACTTGCGAGTAAGTGCTTTTTTAATTGACATTTAAAGGAAATGATGGTTGGACTATTTTGGATGGATTTAGGAAGTTGGTTCCACAGGGTTGCAGCATACACTGAGAAGGATTTCTGGAGGTATTTAGTATTACTCTTAGGTATGTCTAGTGTCGGTATGACACACGACCGCCTAGAGCGTGTGGGAGTGGGAAGTAAGTTAAAACGAGAGCGGAGATAAAGAGGAAAATTTTCATAATTAAGAATTTTAAAAAGGAGTGTAAGTATGTGCATATCTCGGCGAAGGCGGATAGGAAGCCAATTAAGCTGAGCACGAAATTGAGAAACGTGGTCAAACTTACGCAAACCAAAGATAAATCGTATGGCGAGATTTTGAAGACGCTCTAGCTTGTTTAATAGCTCCTCGGTCACATCCAAATAGCAAACGTCGGCGTAGTCAAGAATTGGCAGGAGAAGAGATTGCGCAAGCATAATTTTGGTTTTGTGAGGGAGGAAATATTGGAGACGCTTGAGAGAATGGAAAGAGAAATGCATGCGTTTGCTAATATCATTAATGTGTGAAGTCCAAGACATATTACTGTCAAAAATAAGGCCTAAATTTTTATGTTTTTACAGTATTTAATTTCAACTCCCGAATACAAAATTTTCGGCGTTGAGTTCCAACTGATTCTACCTTTAATCTTATTACTACCAATAATAAGAGTTTGCGATTTTTTAGGGTTAACTAGTAAGCCAAATGATTCAGCCCAAAACTGAATAGCAATAAGATCCTTGTTTAGAGTTTCGATGGCCTTAGGTAATTCATTCAATTTACAATGTTTATATAACTGCAGGTCATCTGCATACAAATGATAGGGAGAAGAAATGACTTTTGATATGTTATTAATAAAAATAGAAAAAAGAAGTGGAGAGAGAACGCCGCCTTGAGGTACGCCAGCAGTGAGTTCCAACCATGATGATGTGACACCGTTAGCTTTTACACACTGCCGACGACCGAAGAGATATGAACAGAACCAGTTGATAACTGGAGAAGAGATGTTAGCTGCGCGAAGAGTGCCCAGAAGTATATCAAAATCAACAGAATTAAAAGCGCTGCTGAAATCAAGTAGTACCATCACGGTGAGCTTGGTGTTATCCATAGCACAACGTATGTCCTCAGTGATATTCAGCAACGCAGTAACTGTACTGTGGTAGGGACGGAAGCCAGATTGATAAGGACATAAGAGATTGTTAGAGGAGAGAAAACCATGAAGTTGATTGTATACGAAGGATTCAAGGACTTTGGATAGGAGCGGAAGAACAGATATAGAACGATATTCAGCCACGGTAGTGGGGTTGGAAGTTTTAGGTAAGGGAACGACATACGCATTCTTCCACTGAGCCGGAAAAAACATTACTTGTCAGTGAAAAATTTATTATGTGGGTGACCACTGGTGTAATGCTTTCCAACACGGGTAGAATCATGTCGAGACTGAGATAGTCACTTCCAATGGCTTTAGAGGAAATAGATTTGATACACTTCCTGACATCATCTTCAGAAACAGTTTTGAAAGAAAAGGGAGTTGAGTCTGGTAGGACAGTTTGTGACAAAATCTTAAGAGTTTCAGATTTAATTTGGGGGCTTATATTTAAAGGTGGAGTTGTAAAAAAATAATTTAATTTATGGAGATTTATATTTACGGAATGAGTATTATTGAAATTACCTACCCCTAATGACTCTAAGAATCTCCAAACTTGTGCTTGACTGAGATTCTGGATAGTGCTATGAATGTAACGACGTTTTGCATCCCTACACATTCTATTGCAAATGTTACGCAGTTTTTTGTAGGCAGCGAAGTTATCTTGGCAAGGATCCTTTTTGTTTTTAGCCTTGGCTCTGTCACGCTTACACATAGTTCGTCTAATAACAGGTGTTAACCAGGGAGCGGGTGCATGCTTCATGCGAACTGGTCTTACAGGAGCGTGTTTGTCATAAATGCAAATCAGTGTAGAAGTTAAAGAGTCCACCATACTGTCAATATTATTAGATGACAATGTGGATGACCAGTCGATGTTACTCACATCCTCCCTCAAGCGTTCCAAGTCTATATGCTTAAAGTTGCGCTGAAGAAATGTTTTGTCTCTAACCTTAGGAGGGCAAAGTTTATATGAAAGATATATTAAATCGTGAAAAGAAAATGGCGCAGTCATTTGTCCATGAGAAAGTACAAGATTAGGATTAGAGACAGCCATGAGATCAATGAGAGAAGGCCTGCAGTTAGGAAAATGATGGGTGGGATAAGTCATTGGAAGCAAATGCAAGTTGTAAGACTCATACAATGCTTTTAACAAATCCGATCTAGCAACATCCTTTAACAGACATGTATTTAAATCGCCCATACAGATGACATGCTCATAATGTGGTGATAGATATTCCAGGACACTTTCCAAAGTAGAAAAATAATTAATTTTGTCATTCGGGGAATACAAAACCCCCAAAAGGATTTTTTTACGATGTAACGTTAATTCTAGAAAAAGATATTCAAGCGTTCCTAAAGAATATATATATATATATATATATAACGGCGTAACAACAATTTATAAATAAATAAATAATTATTGAATGAATGTATGTGAATTGAATGAATGTTAAATTATAATTATTTACTAAAATGATTATTAAGATAACTAAATAAGTTTATATAATTAAAATTATTATTATGATTAATATTTGTTAAAAGATTTATAGACAAGCAATTGATTAAAGCCAGATTTTGTAGAAACTCATAGTGGGGGTACTATTATAAATAAGAGTGAATGTTGTTACACGAGGCATTCGGACTCAAGCAATCGTAAACAGTAGACGTCTTTATTGTAATAAATAAAGGTCTATACGAAATATTTGCGAGTTTTACTTGTCATGGAAAATTGTGACATTAATGACGTCAGCAATGCTGACGTCATTATTTTTAAAAACAACTCTGGACATAGATCTTCGTCATCAGAAGTGGGATCGGGTGCCGCCACTTCCGCTCAACAACCTGATGCTTTAAGTCAAGAAGAACGGTTCCATGAATTAAATAACACAGGAAATACTGGAGCTTTCTATTCAACAAGAACAATCAGCCTTTTTTAATGCAATAACGAATAGTATACCGCCACAGTTCATTATGCAAATGGTGCAAATGATGCAGCAAATGTCGGAACGTTTAAATACACCAGCAGAGGCCAAGGTACGTATTAATGACATTTATCTTCCAGCATTTGACCCTGACACTAACGCGGGAGTACGTGAGTGGTGCCAACACATCGACAAAGCAATCGAAACCTATAGACTTAATGACTTTTATGTGCGAATGAAGGTCGGTAGCCTTTTAAAGGGAAGAGCAAAAATGTGGATTGATGATTGGATGGTCACTTCTGTCTCATGGGCTGAGATGCGCAACAATCTAATCACAACATTCGAGCCAGAAAACCGTTACTCTCGAGACATAGTGCGATTCAGAGAGCATGTGTACGACTCATCAAAAGACATTTCAGAGTTTTTATCTCGAGCTTGGGTCTTGTGGAGGAGGATCTAAACTAGCTCCGATTCGGTACAAAGACTTTTCAGGCAATATTTGACAGTGGTGCTGACTGTTCACTTGTGCGAGAATCCATAGCAGCTCAATTACCAGGGAAAAGACTACAAACGACAAATTACTTGAGAGGAATTGGACAGTTTCCGGTACTTTCATTAGCTACTCTAGTTGCGGTTGTTATTATAAATGAGATCAACATAGAGCTACAGTTCCATATAGTGGCAGACTATGAGATGACGACAGACATCCTAGTGAGCATGAACCTCTTAAATAATACGAATCTTATTATGATGATTACGTCGGGTGGAGCGAAGTTAGCACACCAGCTGAATACCAACCAAGTTCAAAGTCAAAACCCGATGTTTGAAAAAATTGACTGTGATCTTGCAAATGAAAAGGATATTGCAAGGTTACGCACTCTACTAAACAAATATCAACACTTATTTATCAGAGGGTACCCAACAACTCGTGTCAAAACTGGTGAACTGGAAATACGTTGGAAAAATCCAAATAAGTATGTAGCACGAAGACCATATAGGCTCAGTCCGTCGTCCGTACGAGCCATTATTCAAGAGTTAATGGAACATGGCATTGTACGTGAAAGCAAATCTCCCTATTGTAATCCCATTATTCTAGTAAAAAAAAAGAATGGGGATGATCGAATGTGTGTGGATTTCAGAGAGCTCAACTCTAATACCGTACGGGACCACTATCCATTGCCATTGATATCGGATCAGATCGATCAATTGGCCAAAGGACAGTTCTTTAAAACTACGTTTTCATCAAATACCAATTGCAGAGTCATCAATTGAAAAAACAGCTTTTGTGACACCAGACGGTTTATTTGAATACGTGACTATGCCTTTTGGATTAAGCAACGCATGTTCCGTCTATCAAAGATGTATCAACAGAGCTTTGAGTCCATTACTAGGCAATGGAGCTCAAGTTTATGTTGACGATGTGTTAAGCAAATGTGAAGAAATCGAAGAAGGTCAAACATTGAACGGATTCTCATCGCCTTACAAGATGCGGGTTTCTCTATTAATGCTGACAAATGCAGCTTTTACAAGCGCTCAATTGAATATCTAGGCAACTTGGTATCTAATGGTCAAGTCCGTCCGAGTCCAAAAAAAAAAATAGATGCTCTTGTAAAAGCGCCTGTACCAACAACACCCAGGCAAGTTTGACAATTTTGTGGTCTGGCTGGCTACTTTAGAAAATTTATACCGGACTTCTCACGTATAATGGTTCCACTTTATGAATTAACCAAGCCAGGAGCTAAATGGGAGTGGAATGAACGTCATGAGGAAGCAAGAGAAAAGGTTATTCAGTGCTTAATATCTTCTCCAGTACTTACACTATTTCAAGAGGAAGCGCCGATTCAATTATATACCGATGCAAGTAGTCTGGGATTCGGGGCAGTACTGGTACAAGTCATCGCGGGACGACAACATGTCGTTGCGTTCATGAGCATGAGGACTACTGAAACTGAAAGTAGATACCACTCTTATGAATTAGAGACCTTGGCCGTAGTTAGAGCTATAAAACACTTCAGGCAATATCTTTATGGACGTAAATTTACAGTCATCACAGACTGTAATGCGTTGAAGGTGTCCAAGCACAAAAAGGATCTACTGCCTAGAATCCATCGCTGGTGGGCATTTTTACAAAATTATAATTTTGAGGTGGAATACCGCAAAGGTCAACAACTTCAACACGCTGACTACTTCAGCAGGAATCAATATGATGACCAAAGATATCGATTGGCTGAAAGTGGAACAAAGACGCGACCAAACATTACGAGCTATAATGGATAGTATGAGTAGTAATGATCGAAGGAATGGTTATTTACTAGAAAACAATGTTCTAAAACGCATCATAGAAGATCCAGCTTTTGGTCAAAAGCTTTGTACAGTTGTGCCAAAATCTTTTCAGTGGAGCTTAATTAACTCGTTTCACACTGCACTGAAACATCCTGGTTGGGAGAAAACGTTACACAAAATTAAGGACGACTACTGGTTTGATAAGATGAGTACAATCGTTCGAAAGTTTGTTGATAATTATGTAGTTTGTAAAACATCCAAAGGAGCATCTGGTGCCATTCAAGCTCAAATGCACCCAATTCGGAAACCGAATACTGCCTTTCAAGTTATACACATGGATATAACGGGCAAAATGGGAACATCTGGTGATCAACAGTATGTAATTGTCTCTATAGACGCCTTTACAAAGTGCGTGCTATTTTATTATGCGACCAATAAGAATCCACATAGTACTTTGGCCGCCTTGAAACGTACTGTTCACCTATTCGGTACTCCAGCACAAATCATAGTTGACGGTGGACGAGAGTTCCTAGGGGAATTCAAAATCTACTGAGACCGTATGGGGGTTGAGATCCATGCTATATCACCAGGATTCAGCCGAGCAAATGGTCAGGTAGAACTTGTTGTGGCTACGCTCAAAAACACTCTGATCATGATTAAAAATTATGAAACAGAGGTATGGCAAACAACTCTTGAGGAAATACAGTTAGCAATAAACTGCACTCCCCATCGTGTGACTGGCGTAGCTCCACTAACCTTGCTTACTCAGCGCAAGCATTGCGTACCTCCAGAGCTCCTCAGTCTTGTAAACATTGACGAGCAGACTGTAAATATTGAAGCACTCGGTAACCACGTTCGACAAAAGATGTCGTAAAATGCTGAACCGTCACTTCCAGCGGGGTGATTATGTTTTAGTTAAAAATAATCCTCGCAATCAAACATCACTGGATGTTAAGTTCAGTGAACCATACGAAATATTAAGAATATTGGATTATGATCGATACCTAGTAAAAAAAAGTCGTGGGCTCCTGGCGACCGAGGAAAGTCGCTCATGATCAACTTCGTCGGGCACCTCAACCCGGAGACCAGATAACCGTAACGGCGGAAGAAGAACAATCAACCGACGACCCTGAACCGTCGACTCCGAGAACCAACGTTAATGAGCAACAAACCCAAGATCAAAATGTTTAAACTAAGCGGTGAGTTATAAATTTGTATTATTCATTGCCGTAACAAACACACAAATTACACAAAAGTGCCACAGTGTACAAAAGTGCCACAGTGTACAAAAGTACCATAGTGTACAAAAGTACCACAGTGTACAACAGTACCACAGTGTACAACAGTACCACAGTGTTCAACAGTACCACAGTGTGCAACAGTACCACAGTGTGCAACAGTACCACAGTGTGCAACAGTACCACAGTGTGCAACAGTACCACAGTGTGCAACAGTACCACAGTGTACAACAGTACCACAGTGTACAACAGTACCACAGTGTACCACAGTGTACAAAAGTACCACAGTGTACAAAGGTACCACAGTGTACGCCATAATTCACACATAACTAATTACATTTTAAAATGTAATTTAAACAATCACTTAATTATTAACTGTATGAAGGTATACAGATACCAATTTTGAAAAAGGGAAATATTATTTTATTACAGACAAAACGCAAACTTCTTCTGGCAGAGAGCATAAAGACGGCAGGTGCAGAGCGCGCACCGCCGATCAGAACGGCCGTAACGGCGTAACGACAATTTATAAATAAATAAATTATTATTGAATGAATGTATGTGAATTGAATGAATGTTAAATTATAATTATTTACTAAAATGATTATTAAGATAACTAAATAAGTTTATATAATTAAAATTATTATTATGATTAATATTTGTTAAAAGATTTATAGACAAGCAATTGATTAAAGCCAGATTTTGTAGAAACTCATAGTGGGGGTACTATTATAAATAAGAGTGAATGTTGTTACACGAGGCATTCGGACTCAAGCAATCGTAAACAGTAGACGTCTTTATTGTAATAAATAAAGGTCTATACGAAATATTTGCGAGTTTTACTTGTCATGGAAAATTGTGACATTAATGACGTCAGCAATGCTGACGTCATTATTTTTAAAAACAACTCTGGACATAGATCTTCGTCATATATATATATATATATATATATATATATATATATATATATATATATATATATATATATAAATTAATACACAGACAGACAACGCATAGCCGAAACTATTAAATCAAATTTGACATTGGCAATAAGGCAAGATTTGTTGAATTCCTGTGAGAATAGAAATTAAAAAGAAAATCGTCTTACAGTCCTCGATTATAGACCTCTATTATAGTCCTCTATTATAGTATTATTTTAAAATAATGAGGCTCATACTAAAGGCTATTGTAAAACATTTAGCCATACACTCTCTATTTTCTCTAGATTTATACACATTATATTATGTTGATAGGCAAAGTACCGCTTTAAAGAACCAAAAAAATTTTGAAATGGGAATTCGATAAATTCTCTATGGATTTATATTTTTGTAAAAAAATCACAAAAACACAAAAACTACTACTCCATTCTCCGTTTTCCAACAGATTTCGAGAGATTTCCTGTTGAGTGGCGATTTGTGTTGCCAGAGTGGAAAAGTGAAAACAATTGATTCCCTTGAGTAGTATTGATAAAAATAAAAAACATTTTCTCTTCCATGTCCAAACGAATTTAAAATTTTTACACAATCGCTAAATCCTTTCTATAAAAAAAAAAAAAAACAATATACTGTAGTTTAGAATATTTGAAAGCAAAGCCAGTAATTCCAAACATATAAACTATAATCCTTCGGGTGATAAAATTTCAACTACAATCAATTAAATTTCGCTACAAATTAATAAAATATTTATATGAGTTTTATTTTTATTCATAACACCTTACACACATTGAAACAAATCTTTTAGTAGATATTTAGGAGTAAATTTATGTATGTAGACACCATTGTAGGTACGGAACCCCATTGGAACTCCATTAACCTCATTACCCCATTAGCATGAATTATGTTCAGTTTCTTGTTGTCGAGATAGAATGCAGTGTTAACCTCCGCCACACAACACTCAATGTTTTTCAATTCGGGCTAGAAGTGAAGAACAGAATGATTAAGCACTATTTGTCTTTCCTTCACTGCTATATTGGGATAGAGAGAAAAGCCGTAATAAAATAACCTGACATTCGAATTACATTTGCATTTATAATATGAAAATATACGAATATTTCATGAGACAAAAGTAACAAACGTGATTTGAAATTGCCTTTTCCCTTTAACATCTCTTGGATGAAAATTTAGTACTCTAAGATATTATCTTAAAGTAGTTCTGATGATATTATTATTTAAAGAAAAATTTGCTATACCTAAATGCTATACCTGCTAAATGCTATACCTAAGCTTAAAACAAGGTAGGTAGTGAAAATTACTCATTCCCCCTAGCGGGCATCGAACCATTACGCTATCAATCAGCTACTGTCCCACTGCGCCACGACGCCATCCTGCTTAAAGTTTTGTAGAATAATTCGTAAATTTATGGTATCATCTACAGTTTACTCTTGCAGACTAACATTAAATCAAACTATAGCATTACCAACATAACCTCGCAGCTCACATAAGCCATTCTATAGTAATATTCTCTTTGTTGCCAAATTGTGCTGTAAATATTCTGAGATAGCACTCAGCTCCAGCAATTACGTGGTTCTTTAAATTTTTATTGGTGTTGACAGTAATGGCTAAGTGCTGACGGAGAATTTTGCGTCCTCGAAAATCTAAGCTTCCTTGATAGTAGAGTTCGTGTATTGAATCCTTATTATCAAAATACTGTTCGTTTGTGTGAAATGTTTTATCGTAATTAGAGACCAAATGACTTGTTAGTTGAAATTTATTTGGAGTCCCATTGTCATTATGATATATTTGGAGAATTGGAAGTATTGATTGTGTACTAAGAAATATATTTTATTCTATATATACGTAGTTATTTTTTATAATGGTCTATTTTGTTTGAGCAAATATTGTGATATTTTCAATACTTGAATCAAAATGCTTTTTCACTTCTATCATTTTCAAAAAACAATAATAGCTATAAATTTATTAACCGATTTATAACGATAAAGAAATCTGTTAAAAAAGCGATGAGAGTAGGACTCTTCTGCAAAACGAATCAATATCACCACTACGATTCACTTTCGTTGCTCTAAGTTTTTATTTTTATTGTATCCAACATTTTGAACGCTTCAATTATTCGTTGCCAGAGAGAAACTACCAGTTGAAATTTCTCGCTGTGTTGGAAAGTTTTTTTTTTAAATTATTATAATCAAAATAATTTCGAGGCCACCGTGTTGTACCATCTGATTGTAAACGTGATTATTGTGGATTCAATCCCGAAAAAAGATTTTTTTTATTTTTGATTCACACTCAATAAATGTGTTTCGGCAGAAAGTGAATAAAGGCAATCTTGGCAAATCTTGGCAACAAGTTCTCTGTACTTACCCTGCTTTATGAGACAGTGCATATTTTTTTAAACAAGAGTACCCATAGCTAAAATACTTATTCTTATATAAACGCAATAAATATTTTCCTTTAGCAAATTAAAATAAATGAAGATTGAATTCTAAAATTATTACGAAAGCTTTCTTCTTTAATATCAGACTACAAATATGAGCTTTCTTTATTATAATAAAAATCAAATTCATTTGTTGGCTTTATTCATTCATCATACAATCCTGGTTAATAGCAAATCAAAGCTTTCATAAAATCTTGTGCCTTATACTATATCAGTGACTATGTCATTAAAATTGAAACACAATATTATTGCTCACATCTAACAGTAAAAAAAAATCTTCTTTGGTGAAATACATGTAAAGATGTAAGCAATATCCAACTCATCATAACATTGAAACGAGCTCAAACAGCAATTAAAATATAATTTCGCTTCATTTTTAATTTTTACGCGCTGATATTACTAATAGTAGAGGCTTGTAAACTACGAACGGTACAATGTTTGTTTGGAACAACTTTCAAAAAATATTGCGGTTAAAAAATGTATGGTGAAAAATCGTATGCACCAAGTGTTTACATTGGAATATATGCTTTATCTGTGTGCAATAAGGTGCGGAATACATTATAATATTTTGGTAGAGCTGTTTTTGCGACGTGAGAGGTTTGTTTAGAGTCTCAACAATATTGAATGTAGGCCATCAAGGCGAACATAAAAATATATAGTTATTTCCATATTGAAATATTTCTTATTGGCATTATTGATATTTGTTCTGATGTCGTCGCATACTTATGAGAATTGATAATTTAAAAAATATTTAATTTCAATATAAATAAATTCGGTTAAGTCTATATCACGCTTGATGAGTGCCAAACGCTAAGGATACAATCTTTCGCCTCGTTCACTCTCATCAACATTTTCATAGAGGCTCTTCAGGTGAACTGCGTCTACACAATTTTCTCGAAGGTCAACCGAGGCGTACCTCTACCTTTCTCACCATTTACTCTTGCATCATATATCTTTCTTATCATTTTTACATCACACATCCTCTCAACGTGCCCAAATTACCTAGACACGTTACTCTGAATATTTTTTGTGGATGAATTTAGAAAATTAATACATATATATATATATATATATATATATATATATATATATATATATATATATATATATATATATATATATATATATATATATATATATATATATATATATATATATATATATATTATATATATATATATATATATATATATATATATCTTCTCTTCTTCTTCTTGGCATTAGTCCCGGCTTTTGCCAGGGTCTGCCTTCCGACTGAGCCTACTCCACTTTGCACGGTCTTTAACATCTTCAGTGGATAATTTATTGGCTCTCATGTCTTGTGTCACGACATCCAGCCATCGCTTCCTTGGGCGTCCGGGTGGTCTAACTCCAGGGACAGACATGTCAAGGCACTTCCTTCCGACATAGTTCTCAGATCGGCGCATAACATGGCCATACCATCTCAGGCGACGCTCTTGGAGCTTATCCACTACGTCACGGACCCCAAGACTACCTCGAATGAATGTGTTGCGTATGCGGTCGGACCGCGTCATGCCACACATCCATCTCAGCATCTTCATCTCCGTGACGTGAAGCTCCTGAGTGTGCCGAGATAATGTTGGCCAACATTCGCTGCCGTATATAAGAACAGGTCGGATAATGCTCTTGTATATCAGTCCCTTGAGCTTGGGCGGTATTCTGCTATCGCAGACCACACCAGTGACCTCCCGCCATTTGGCCCAGGCAGCGTTTATACGGGCATGGATGTCGTGGTCGATGCCTCCAGACTCATGCATAACGGCTCCAAGGTACCTGAAGTTCTCCGACTTAACGGCTGGCTCAGGCCCGGTATGGATGGTGCTCGAGTCCGGGCTCCCACAAGCCATGTACTCGGTCTTCGACACATTCAGTTTGAGACCACCGTTTTCAAGCGCACCCTTCCAGGCGTTCACTTTACGCTCCAGCATCAGTCGGTTCTCATCGATGAGTACTATGTCATCGGCATACATCATCAGCCACGGAGGCTGGCATTGGATGTCAGCCGAGACAGTATCCAGCACTACATTGAATAAGAACGGACTAAGAGCTGAGCCCTGGTGAACCCCTACTGTAATCGGGAAGGGCTTAGTGTCGCCAACAGCGGTCCTAACCACTGAAGCCAAAAGTACAAAAAGGCCACATGCAGAGCTCTCCTTTTTTCCCTGTAAGCCTCCATCATAGTTCTGAGGGCAAAAATGGCATCCATAGTGCCTGATCCTGGTTGAAACCCATACTGAGACTCAGAGACAGTACATTCTTGGCGGAGCCTGAGGCCGATCATGCGCTCGAAGAGCTTCATGGTGTGGCTCATAATCTTAATGCCCCTATAACTACCGCAATCTTGAACACTGCCCCTTCCTTTGTAAATAGGGATAATAAAGCTCTGCCGCCACTGATGTGGCATCTTTCCAGTATTCAAGATACGGTTAAACAGGTCAGTAAGTATAAGCACACCAAGAGAGTCCAACGATTTCCACGCCTCGATTGGGATGTCGTCAGGTCCTACCGCTTTTCCGTTCTTCATGCGTGGAAGACAATTACGAGTTTCGTCACGGGTTATTGGAGCAACAAGTCCGAGGTTAGGAGATAATTCAGGAGGCAAAGCAACGTGCCCCGAGAATCTCTGACGCAAAGACATTTTGTAATATCCTGCGTCGCTTTATCTCGAGCACGAGCCAGTTTGTATATGAGCTTCTGCCCCTCCACAGTTTCAAGTTTATCGTACAATGGCGACAAACTTTCTCTGCGGGCTCTGGCTACAGCTCTTTTGCTGGCCCGTTTCGCTGCAATGTACTCCAGTCTGTCTTCAGGAGAGTTGGAATGCTGCCACTCTTTAAACGCAGCCTTCTTTTCCTGAATCAGCCCCTGCACCTGGTCATTCCACCACCATGTCTCCCTGTCGATGACACGCCCACCCTTAGTAACACCAAGAACTCGCTTGCCCGCCGCAATGATTGCTGAATGAGCTCGATCCCATGCAGTCTGAGCGGTCTCGGTGTTAGTCAGTAGATTCTGACTCTCCACCTCCGCCAAGAAGTCGGTCTGCATCGGCCCATTCAACAACCACCACTTAAGTCTAGGCTTGCGTTTCTCGGCTACTTTCTTTTTCGGGGTAACATTATAGTCCATGACAAGGAGGCGATGTTGGGCCGTCAGGCTTTCGCCGGGAATAACCTTACAGTTGGTCACCCTGCCTGTATGACACCGTCTAGTCAGCAAATAATCAATTTGAGTTGAGTGGGACCCGTTCTTATACGTTATAAGGTGCTGAGGTTTCTTCTGGAAGAAAGTTTTCACGATGGCCAGATCAGACGCAATGCAGGTTCTTAGAATATTTTCTCCCTCTGCATTGCGAAGACCATATCCAAAACCCCCGTGAACACGTTCATACACTTCAGCGACCCTACCCACGTGACCGTTCAAGTCCCCCCAACCAAGATTGCTTCGGTAGACGGTATAGCGAGTAGGACCTCTTCACACTGATCCCAGAAAGTCTCCTTTTCAGCCGCGCTACAACCCGCCTGGGGAGCATAAGCACTGATTAAGTTTGTGATTACGCCCTCGATCAGTGCCTTTACCCGCATCAAGCGGTCGCAGCGACGGTCAACTTCAAGAAGCCCATTCTGAAGCTCTTCAGAAAGCGCTACCGCTACACCGTTTTTGCCCGTAGGTGACCCAGTGTATATAAGGCGGTAACCCTGCCCGATGTTACGAGACTTATTGCCCTTCCAGCGAGTTTCCTGAATGAAAGCACACTGGACCCGACGTCTCATGAGTACATCTGCGAGTTCTCTGCATCGTCCGGTTAGAGAGCCAATATTCCATGTTGCAAAGCGGAGTTTCCGTCTGGGTACTGACGTCGTTAGCCGTGCCCGTACTTGACACGGTAGCCCTTGCCCACTTATCGCAGGTGTAGGGCGATGTGCCTGCGCGTCGTTTAACGGCGACGCCCTAGCCATACCCAGCTTTTTTCTAAATCGTTCCATACTAGTGGCGAAGTGGTTTTTAGTGGAGCGATTGCCATCTGACCTCCAAACCCATTACTGGGAGAAACCAAGAAAGGACAGGGAATAAGAGGCAGAAAGACTTGGAGCATAGGGGAGGGACACCACTTACATGGATTGGATAGGGTTATGAAAGTGGTGGCTCGAGGCCCCGGGGTCGCGTACCCGTATGCCGAAAACCAAATATCGGATATATATATATATATATATATATATATATATATATATATATATATATATATATATATATATATATATATATATATATATATATATATATATAAAATTTTATATAATTTTGTAATTTTTATTAATTATATACTAATAACACCGTCGTGGCACAGTGTAACAGCATCTGACTGCAAATGAGCCTAATTTTCACCCCAGTCCAATGTTTTTTTTTCTCTGGCAACATGACAGAGCGCAGCGTTGAGTCCCGCCACTCAACATGCAATGCTAAGAGTGGAAGGCGGATAACGGGGTGTTTAAACAATTTAAAGTAAAAAATCTATACATTTCACCTCGGTAACACTATATCTAGATTGCGAAAAATTAAAAAATGATTTACCAAAACGTTATAAGAATTTATAGCTTAATCAACTTGAGTTCTTGAGTGAACTCTAAAATATACTCTCCGGTAGGATATAAAATTCTATTTATTTAAGATTTTTTTTGTTATTATGTAATCTTAAATTAAAAAATAAAAAGCAGTGAAAAAGAAAAGTAAATACTGCTATTATAGTAACAAGTAAGATACAAAGGTTTTAAGAACCTCTAAGAAGTTTTGTTATATGCAATAATTCTAAAGCAACTTTTCTAGTTTAATGCCTGTGTACTGACGAAGTTACGGCATTTATTTAATAATATACAAACTTTTACTTAGTTTGTGTGCGCGTGAACTGAAACATTTCACTTTTCTTATACTTTACAAAGAAAAGACGGAGTTAATCTTTAATTATGATATGAATACAAGGAAGATTTGCCCCCTAGCCGTTTTCCTCACCAACTTCCGCTTGCTTCGCTTACTGAGAGTTATGATCAAAAAAAGAATAAAAGCCTGCAAAGGACAACAATGTAATTTTTAAATGGCATTTTTTGAGGCTATTGGTGCATGGGGACAGCGTCTGACTGTATATGTGCTGGTCGTGGGTTTGACGCTCACTTGTGGACATGAATTATTTATATATCCTCGCTCTGGTAATGGTAATTTTTATAACTCTGGCTTCGACATATATAAGATTGTTTATTTAAGACAAACTATTTTGAGGGAATTATATTTTTTCATTTCCCCGTTCTGGTAAAAGTCTGGTAAAATGTGCAGTCTTGAGCTTCACCACTCAACACGCAATGTCTAGGATTTGAGCATTTAGCGAAGAATACATTATTAATACGTAAACTAGTTCTCTTTGTTTATCCTTATAAATGTATATTTTTAGTTTCACGCAACGTGATTCATGCTTTTCACGCTTTATGCTGCGTGAAGTTAAAAATATATATTTTCTACTTTCAAATTCACTTTGAAAATAAACTGCTTTTTAAACATTACGTGTCGAATGGCGTAACTCACGTCACGTCACGAGTTAACTTACAAGCATAAGGTAGAGAATATAATATGAATACAATAATTTCTCCAAGTGGGAATCGAACCCACAACAAGCGCGTTTAGAATCAGACACTGCTTAAGGTAATTTTGTCAATGTATTCATACATAGGGCAATCGCAATTCATTAGAGCTAATTGAACTCGAATTTTTATTGCGCTGTAAAAATGTAAACGTCCCTGACAATGACGCACAAACGACGGTACAATTTCATTCATACTTTTTATGATCATAAAAAATATAATTTCCTTTTAATATTCGTATGAATAGGCTTTCGTTTGTGAAATAAGGTGTTTTTTTTATAAATGAATACTATTGATATATGTGATTCTATAATGTCTATATATCTATATATGTATATTTGGTCTTTTTGACTCTACTCTAGTAAAACAAAAGGCAGTGGAAATTGCTGAATAATCTTGGACTGTCCTGTTACATCTGGGACAAGATTCAACACCATACAGCAGTTATGCCTAAGCTTGTTATAGTTGTCTTAAGACATAGATTTTTTAAATTTTGAAATTTTTTCTGATATTATTAGAATTCATGATAATGTAATATAAATCCAGTGTCTCCCACATATTTTGTCAATAAATTAGAGAGATAATAGATACCTCATCTATATTATCGAATATAACTCAAAAAATATGTATTGATCTATATATAAAATTTTCATGAAAATAAATAAAAATAAAATAAATTTCGTAGAAGCACAATCATTATAATAATAAGTAATGATGAGCTTATCGACGCCAATTGCTAAGCATAGGTGTCCTTCAAGAATTTCCACGACAACGTAGTCTGCTATTTCCATAACCTTGACCAGATCGTACACCAGGTAGGGAGTCTACTCACTGAGCATGGTCCGGCCAGAAGCTGCCACTCAAGAACATTTCCGCTCCAACGGCGATCAGTCCCGCCCACTGTCATTTCAGCAACAACGATACAACGGTATGACAGTACTATTTAGAGATTAATAAAGCTTGCAAATTGCGAATATATAATACAATAGATGCCCGAGTTAATTCCGTAATAGGTTAGCTAAGTTAATACTAAGTCTATGAATATTTGAAATACATGTGTAATAGATACTAATGCACACGGTGGTTTTGAGTTCAAATACCTTTGCATAATCCATGCATAACTCATGTTTACAATTTTTAACATTTTATAAGAAAATCTGAAAAAATATATATATGTGAAAGGAAATAGAGAATAAAGCAGGGTAGGCATAGAGAAACTAATGTAAGCTGAGATATAATCCACATTTCACACAGTTGTTAAAGTGAAAGTAATTTAAATACTATCCTATAAATGTAGCTACTATAGCTACATATGAAAATATCGCTAAAAAATTCACCCCGTCTTCAAATTCTCTTCACTCTATTTCACTCGTAACACCAAATTGCATGCAATATAATCTAATTGTGATTTTATACAAATAATACATTCTAAAGGCTTCATTTATTTTTTATTATATCCTAAAATATGTAAGTGTGATCGTAAAAGCGATGGTCGGAGGTTCACTTACCATCTAAGGCTATACGCTCATAAGGCTAATATACGTTCAATTTCCTGGCAAGATTAGATGCGGCGTTGTATTACACTACTTAACATGTAACGTGTTGAATTGCGGCGAAAAGCGGAAAGTGGAGGGTTTGGACACTAAGCTATCGTTACATATTTAGCTACATGCGGGATAGAGCGAGAAAGTTAAAATAATATAGAAACGGAATATATAACATGTAATTTTCTGTAGATTATTAAGCTCGTATTATTGCTAATTCCAATTACGTTACTACAATAATTGAAACGCTCGACTATTCAAACCATATTTACGTTTACAAATTATATAGGTATAACACCCTCCCAACCCATATATAATGTAAGCTAATAGGCTTAAGGAATTAAATTATCAATCAAAATATAATGTTAGCTTAATTTGTAATTGAAATTGTGAATCATTTCCTTATTTGTTACTTCTATGTAGGAGATTTCCCTTGAATTCAAGACATTAAGTGACAGAGCTTAATGCCGCCCTATTTATTGCCAGAGCTAGGAAATTAAAATAATTCTAGCCCTCAATGAGGAACAAGCGTACAACCGTGGCGTTAGAGTCAGACTCTATTCCATTAAGCCATGATGGCCTTTGAAATTACATATATAAATATATTATCTTTGATATTGTAAATTGTACTCATACTCGTACATCAAACTCACTTATTTACATCCTAAAATTAATTGAATAAAATACGTGTTATCTATTACATATTAAAAGTAACTAGAATAAAACACACTATTCTAACCTCTAAAAAACCTACTTTGCGTTATCCGAACGATATAAAATATGAAACACTGTGCAAAATTCGGTTTGTACCCCCCTTACCGCTCGTGAACTGTCGGCAAAATTCGAGTGACTTCGTAGCGCCGTAGCGGCAGTTACGTAGTGTCAGTCGCAAGGCCTCTACGCCTCTACGCCGTTCGATATCGGGACTGTGTTTATTTTGATGTGATTTTTAGTGTTACTTTGCATGTGAACTAATATGTTTAGTGGCAGTGTTAAGGATATTACCCAGATCCCTGTTTAATGGTGGAAAATAATGGTAATTTTTAAGCTTTTTATATTTATGTAGAGACGGATTTTCATTTTACTGTACATACAATTGTATTTCTTTGGCAATTTAATTATAATAATAAAATATTTTGGATGTTTTTAATTTAGACTTCATGCTGCGTGAAGTTAAAAATATATATTTTCTACTTTCAAATTCACTTTGAAAATAAATTGCTGCTTGATAAACATTACGTGTCGAATGGCGTAACTCACGTCACGTCGCGAGTTAACTTACAAGCATAAAGTAGAGAATATAATATTAATATAATAATTTCTCCAAGTGCGAATCGAACCCACAACAAGCGTGTTTAGAATCAGACACTGCTTATGATAATTTTGTCAATGTATTCATACATAGGGCAATCGCAATTCATTAGAGCTAATTGAACTCGAATTTTTATTGCGCTGTAAAAATGTAAACGTCCCTGACAATGACGCACAAACGACGGTACAATTTCATTCATACTTTTTATGATCATAAAAAATATAATTTCCTTTTAATATTCGTATGAATAGGCTTTCGTTTGTGAAATAAGGTGTTTTTTTTATAAATGAATACTATTGATATATGTGATTCTATAATGTCTATATATCTATATATGTATATTTGGTCTTTTGACTCTACTCTAGTAAAACAAAAGGCAGTGGAAATTGCTGAATAATCTTGGACTGTCCTGTTACATCTGGGACAAGATTCAACACCATACAGCAGTTATGCCTAAGCTTGTTATAGTTGTCTTAAGACATAGATTTTTTAAATTTTGAGAATTTTTCTGATATTATTAGAATTCATGATAATGTAATATAAATCCAGTGTCTCCCACATATTTTGTCAATAAATTAGAGAGATAATAGATACCTCATCTATATTTTCGAATATAACTCAAAAATATGTATTGATCTATATATAAAATTTTCATGAAAATAAATAAAAATATAATAAATTTCGTAGAAGCACAATCATTATAATAATAAGCAATGATGAGCTTATCGACGCCAATTGCTAAGCATAGGTGTCCTTCAAGAATTTCCACGACAACGTAGTCTGCTATTTCCATAACCTTGACCAGATCGTACACCAGGTAGGGAGTCTACTCACCAGGCCAGAAGCTTCCACTCAAGAACATTTCCGCTCCAACGGTGATCACTCCCGCCCATTGTCATTTCAGCAACAACGATATAACGGTATGACAGTACTATTTAGAGATTAATAAAGCTTGCAAATTGCGAATATATAATACAATAGATGCCCGAGTTAATTCCGTAATAGGTTAGCTAAGTTAATACTAAATCTATGAATATTTGAAATACATGTGTAATAGATACTAATGCACACGGTGGTTTTGAGTTCAAATACCTTTGCATAATCCATGCATAGCTCATGTTTACAATTTTTAACATTTTATAAGAAAATCTGAAAAAAAATATATATGTGAAAGGAAATAGAGAATAAAGCAGGGTAGGCATAGAGAAACTAATGTAAGCTGAGATATAATCCACATTTCACATAGTTGTTAAAGTGAAAGTAATTTAAATACTATCCTATAAATGTAGCTACTATAGCTACATATGAAAATATCGCTAAAAAATTCACCCCGTCTACAAATTCTCTTCGCTCTATTTCACTCGTAACACCAAATTGCATGCAATATAATCTAATTGTGATTTTATACAAATAATACCTTCTAAAGGTTTCATTTATTTTTTATTATATCCTAAAATATGTAAGTGTGATCGTAAAAGCGATGGTCGGAGGTTCACTTACCATCTAAGGCTATACGCTCATAAGGCTAATATACGTTCAATTTCCTGGCAAGATTAGATGCGGCGTTGTATTACACTACTTAACATGTAACGTGTTGAATTGCGGCGAAAAGCGGAAAGTGGAGGGTTTGGACACTAAGCTATCGTTACATATTTAGCTACATGCGGGATAGAGCGAGAAAGTTAAAAATAATATAGAAACGGAATATATAACATGTAATTTTCTGTAGATTATTAAGCTCGTATTATTGCTAATTCCAATTACGTTACTACAATAATTGAAACGCTCGACTATTCAAACCATATTTACGTTTACAAATTATATAGGTATAACACCCTCCCAACCCATATATAATGTAAGCTAATAGGCTTAAGGAATTAAATTATCAATCAAAATATAATGTTAGCTTAATTTGTAATTGAAATTGTGAATCATTTCCTTATTTGTTACTTCTATGTAGGAGATTTCCCTTGAATTCAAGACATTAAGTGACAGAGCTTAATGCCGCCCTATTTATTGCCAGAGCTAGGAAATTAAAATAATTCTAGCCCTCAATGAGGAACAAGCGTACAACCGTGGCGTTAGAGTCAGACTCTATTCCATTAAGCCATGATGGCCTTTGAAATTACATATATAAATATATTATCTTTGATATTGTAAATTGTACTCATACTCGTACATCAAACTCACTTATTTACATCCTAAAATTAATTGAATAAAATACGTGTTATCTATTACATATTAAAAGTAACTAGAATAAAACACACTATTCTAACCTCTAAAAAACCTACTTTGCGTTATCCGAACGATATAAAATATGAAACACTGTGCAAAATTCGGTTTGTACCCCCCTTACCGCTCGTGAACTGTCGGCAAAATTCGAGTGACTTCGTAGCGCCGTAGCGGCAGTTACGTAGTGTCAGTCGCAAGGCCTCTACGCCTCTACGCCGTTCGATATCGGGACTGTGTTTATTTTGATGTGATTTTTAGTGTTACTTTGCATGTGAACTAATATGTTTAGTGGCAGTGTTAAGGATATTACCCAGATCCCTGTTTAATGGTGGAAAATAATGGTAATTTTTAAGCTTTTTATATTTATGTAGAGACGGATTTTCATTTTACTGTACATACAATTGTATTTCTTTGGCAATTTAATTATAATAATAAAATATTTTGGATGTTTTTAATTTAGACATAAAATATAACATTTTCAATTAGATTCTGCATTAAATTTATATTAGTTGTTATTTAAATGAAATATAAGTTAAAAAAATAATATGTAAGCTAATATATATGTATAAAAATATCACATCGGCGTATAGCGCTCATATATTAGGTACTAGCATTAAATCCAGAGAGGGATTCAAAGGGACAATAATAACGAAATCTTCAAAAGAATATATCTTAATACGTTGTTATAAAGAGAGTCGTGAATAAATTATTGTGCCCTTAGCTTCATAAAACCGTGAATAAGAATAGGCAGAATAAACAGTTCCTTAGACACAGTTAAATGTTACGCGAGTTCAGTCGGTAACGAATCGAATAACGATCAAATTAATCGTTACTTGGGTTATAAAATTCCGTTGTTCAGCTGTGATGGAGATTTCCAAAGTTCACTATAAAAGGTCATTCGTAACGACCTTTCTGAAAAGCTATAAAACTAGATTGCTATAATTATTTTCTTAAAAAATATATCTACTAATTAGCTCTAAAGAAAGTAGAATATATAATACTCTGCCGTAACAGGCAGAGAGATGAGTGCTAACACACTCCATTCTCTGTTTTCCGACGAAATTCGAGCGGAATTAAACACCGAACTATGTTTTACTAGATAGAGCACAATAATTAATTTGCTTGAGTTGAGATTGAAAATCAATTTTACATCAGACGTCCCTTTGCATAACAATGACTTCTAATTTAATTTACGGTGTCACATACGAGCATAAGCTTTAATAAGTGTTAAAATATTATTTCTCGTTTAAAAGGTTTTAAATGATTTTACTAAAATATATATATGACGAAAGCTTTTTTAATATAATAAACTCAAGTATCACCTAATATCCTCTGGTTACAAAATTATAAAAATATCAAAGTGAAAGACACGCAGACATTTTATATATGTTCAACCAATATACGTTTTTTATATATATTATAATCTAAGTACACATTATTATAGAAAATTTAATATTTTGTAAAAATATACATATTCAACATTTATAATATAAATTCAAAATTAGTGGTATCTGTATATACTTCTATCACTATTTAGATATCGTTAAGCAGTTTTCAACGAAAGCTTCAGTTAAGGCTAACCAACTAAGAAGCGTGACACATTAACTGTCGGTTTACATAACTTTTGACTATATTAGTCCTTATATTATTATCTTTTTAATTTAACACTTTATATATAGCAGGGTTGGTAGGAAGTGCTTAGTGATAAAATACTTCTTCTATTTATATTTGAACTTAATAACAATGGATTACTGTAAGGTGTTTTAAACGAAACTTTCAATAAAATGGCACTAGAACTATACTATACAGTATTTAAATATAAATTTATAATTTTTATTAATTCTAAATATTTTATCTCTACTAGTAACATTATAAAGCTTTCCAGAACTACTTATTTAAATTGAAAATGATGTTGTGCTAGGTAAGAAGGCTTTATTGAAGAAGGATATAGGCTATATTACATTTGAATCCATCTCTCAGATATATACGACGACTGGGATTAAATATTATATTAGTGACAAATCACTTCCTTTATTATGTTTCAAAACATTAAAAACAAAAACATTGACAAAAATGTTTGTAAATAATTTCTTTAGAACAAGCTTCAATGAATTTCTTAAAGTGGCCATATTTTTAGCTAAGATCTCCTAAAAACGTCAAGAAGAAATCTACTTATAATATTATATATAATGGCATAATTTTAGATAATTGCCGTTTTTTGTCTTAAATTCAATTTTACTATTTTATGAGATGACAATAATAAAATTACATTTTCAGAATGTTTTAATTTTTTTTTACGAGATTGGCAAAGAATGATAGAATTTTTTTAGGCTTAAGACGATCGTTTTTACTTTTTATTTTCATTTATAAACTGCGTACTAGTAAATGTGACCCAAAAACAACCAACACAAATGGGACGACCGCGACCGTTAAAATATTGTAAATAATTTATTTTAAAGACGCTGCCGCGGCGTTGAATTGCGATTTACGAAAAGTGAAGACCCGAAGTGTATATATATATATATATATATATATATATATGTATATATATATATATATATATATATATATATATATATATATATATATATATATATATATATATATATATATATATATATATATATATATATATATATATATATATATATATATATATATATATATATATATAGCGAAATATATTTATGTTATTTATCTTATATTTTGGTATAGAGTAAGAATGTTTTAAAATTAAAACATTCTTATACTATACCTGTTACAAGAAACTAGACAAGTCACGTAGTACTTTATAATAAATTCTATATACACTGTAGCCCAATTTAACTTAGGAAGGTGCTTTAGATGTCAAAGTAAACTAAAATCACAGGTTTACAAGACAGGAAGAAGTAATTTTGCTTGCCAACCTTTAAGGTTGATAATTTTAGGAGTTTCATTAACTTGTACAAGATATAATTTTAGCAATTAGTTTTTTGAATGTACATTATTGTTCTAGTTTAGGTAAGCAGGTACATATCCGGCCCAAATTTCAACAGCTCAATTTCAATAATCATGTCTCAAGTAGCGGAACTCAACGCCGTGTTTTGTTTTACCCGAGCCGATAAATGAAAATTTTCATACAGTCATTCCCACGCGTGGGCATCGAAATCACGATCATTTACTTACAAATTATGTTAGACAGCGCCTCAATACACTCTATATAACCTCATATATATAGTATTTTCGTACAAAATTAGTTTTCGTACAAAGTAAAGTTAGTCAAATTTTTTTAATTGAAATTTGTACGGTACTCTCGGAGCGCGAGCTCGACTCGCACTTGACCTTAATATTTTGTACAATTTTATTATTTTTCCAGCATTGATAATTCAATTAAAAATATTACTATAACATGTTTTATGTGATTCAAACCTGTATCTATAGCAAATGTTTAATTTAAACATTTCAATTGCCCCACAAAGGCGTTTGAAATGTATGGATATTTACATTTTTCAACGTCACAACTTGTATAGTGAATGCCACAAATGCTCTTAGTAATAGGTTATTGAAGCCAAATCGTTTTTCAAGTCGGTTTTGGTTCGCCCTATAATTCATAGCCACGCAGTAGGTGCGCGATATAAGAGCCAAATGGGTATTTATTAGTGTACTAGATTCCACTTGCGACTGAAAATTTATTGAAACGTTGTAAAATTATTTATTTTTACGTAATATTTAACAAGTAAAACTACTTACAGAAAATATATAAAAATTTAAGCCCGCGCCTTATGGAAGCCGTCCAATTGTCCATGAGCCGAGGGTTCAAATCCCACTGAGTAAAAATTTTTATGTTTTATATTTTTAGTGTGGATTAACACTTTAAAATAGAAAATTTTTAGTAAATATTTTAAAGTATCTTTGACATTTTGCAAAGTAGCTGAAATAATGCATTAGAGATAGCAGTAGTACGTGCAAGTGGATATTTTATATGTAGAGAGAAGGTAGAGAAACTCTTAAATAATAAAATAGAGAACAATCCACCGCTAGATGGGGTAAATGAAAAATAAAAAAAGATTTGATCATAATAGTGTGCTACATGTAATTTCATATACAAAAAAATAGTTTAAGGAATCTTTTATGCTTACATCGTTGCTTATTCATAAAGTTTTCGTGACATAATGCCCTTGGATGTCAGGTTGAACACTTCTCATATATTACTTTTGTACGTCAACCTCTTTTTGGACTTTTCTAGTTTATTACTGTTATATTCTATATTGAATAAGACAGTGCAATTTAGCCTATTTCAATAATTCTTATATGAATATTTTGCGTAAGACTGAATTCAGATGGAAAACGAAGAACGGAGTGTCTTAACATTATTTTTTTCCGTTTTAATCTTCTGTGAGCGAGATCTTATGGATGTGATTGATATAAATATCAATGTTCGTTATTTTTTTTTTTACTACCAAAAGTTTCTTATTATGGAATTTCTTATATGGCTCCTTGAGCGTGAGCAAATCTCAGCGTGATTCTTAACGGTTTGTAGAGCTATATGATCAAAGGGATGACACGAAGACTTGAGACGGCAAGTATATTGAAGAGGCTAGAGTGACACTCCTCATATCACTATAGGAAAATGTTCTTTAATTTTATACAAATATGTGATATTATTATTATTATTATGGGTATGTTATTATAATATATAGATCTAAAAAATGTTCAAAAGGCGCGGTAGGATAACTGTCTATGAGTGAAACAGTCGGGAGGTCAGTCCTCAATTGGGGTTTGGGGGAATGATTTAAATTATTTTCATTACCACGCTTTGGTAAAACAGAGCTTGGTGTCGAATTTTACCACTCAAAAGGTATTATCTCGAATTTGGGCAAAAAATCGAGGAACAAAGTCTCTATACACTACATACCCTCTGCCTAACCTCCAATGGGAGATAAGAAACAAAATACTATGTATGAAATTAGTCTCTAGACGAAGATAGATTAGATGCTTTAAAAATATGTACATTGAATCTATATATTAATACGTGAAGCAAGAACTTTAGACCACTTTTTACGAAAATTGGGCGGACGGAGGAGTATGAAAAGTGCAGAGCGCTAATATTTAATAATAATGCTTATAAAGTATATCTAATCAATAAATAAAACTCTACACACACTATCATATGTTTAACAATATAATTTTTGTATAAAGTGACATACACGTTGCTATGGCAACGCGTGTTTCACGCGTCAACGGGTCCTCTAGTATATATAAGAAAACATAATCTATTGTCAAGATATACATATATCAAACATAGCATTATTGGGATAGGCAATTGTTGAAGGTTAATTTTCTTTTTTGTACTTTTTTGTACTAAATAGCTATTAAACCTAAGTATTAACCAAATAGATTTTGTCTAGGTCACCTAAAGTCGTGGCGATCCTAGAGAGAAGCCAGTATCGAGCAGTGGCTGTCATAACTATAAAAACTTATACCTTTTTAATCTACAAATTTCAGAAGTGGCATAAAACAAGCGGATTAATATTTAAAATTATAATTTTACTAGAAACTACTGAACGATGGATGTTATCCATCTATGTAAGTTTATCGTCGATGGATTAAGATGTATGAGTATGCTTGCTTTTTTAAGCTACTATTTTATTACTAATTATTTTTTTAACCTAACCAGATGTATTCTCTCTCTCGACCCCCGAGGGGGGAGAGGAAAACGGCTTCAGGGCAGTGCCCTCTTGCCGTTAGGCTCTTCCGCCGCCCATGAATATGGGCGGGTCCTTGGGTTGGGCGTTTGGCCCGAGAAGTGTCCTTAAGAGGGACAAGATTTAAAAGGACTGGACGAAAGGAGTGAGCTATGCGCTACCCGGGCGGTCAGCCCGGCCGAATGAGACCCTCGGTGATCCCGGGGAGGCTCAGCCTAGGCGACCAGCGACCTTGGTAGCAGCTCAGGAATCAGAAGGAGGGGGAAGGATGTTTCGAGGTAGTCTTCGGGCGTCCGGCGGACGGGAGTGCCACGGAGCGATGTCTCGGATGTGAGGGTGATCCGAGGCGTCGGCACCGTGGTAGACGTGGGCAGCTAGCTGGGTGATGTGACTCTCTAGGCTTTCGATACGGAGGTCGCGCTAAATGGTAGCGTTCCTCACGTATCTAGGAGCCTGGACAACTCGTCGGAGAGCCACATTTTGCACCGTCTCAAGGACCTTCCGAAGACTAGGTCTCGTGAGGCAGGCCAGTGTGACATTGTCGTGAACTGCGATGTCATTGGTATATATGGAACACAGGGTTAACCTAACGACGACCTTTTTAAGTTTTAAGTTATTTAAGAAAATATAATAACAATGGCATATTATAATATAGGTTATACAATCTTTTCTTTTTTATCCATGTGTGGCAGAAATATCTCTTACAAACTGATGGTACTGTGGCAGTCCATGGAAACTCGACACTTTCCACTAAAACCCAGCGGAAACTAGGTTTTACAATCCTAATTCAACCTTAAGCATATCAAATTCCTGAAATACGTAACTTTTAACTTTAAATTCACATTTTGTACTACATATATATCATATTATGAAAAAAAAAATTACAAGAAAATAATAAATTATATGTATATATATTAGTACATATTTTCTTTCTACGTCTAAAATCTATCGATTTTTACTCTGAGACTTTGAATCTGATCCAGCTTCATGAATTTATTACGTAAGAGATAAAAAGCTTATTACATATCTATATATTCATATGAATATAATATGATAGGCGGTACTTGTGGTTATCAGTCAATGATTGCACAAAAGTGTGAATACTATTTAAAGGAGAACCACAAATATTAAACGTAACTGTACTTATTACATTTAGTATGTTTGATTCAAATTAAAAGTGGATAGATATAATATACTGATATGAATATTGCAGATTTGTATTTAGATAAATAAATAAATAATAGTTTTACGCTATATCCCACATATATCCTAGGAGAGGTCACAGAACGCAATCGCAGTATTTTGTGATTTGTCTAAGGCTTTTGACTGCGTAGACCACAATACATTATTACTCAAACTTAGTTACTATGGAGTCCACAACAACGTTCATAATCTAATTGCTTCATATCTCCCGAAAATAATTCAGTAAGTTACTGTAAATAATGTAAAGTCGTCCGGTTGTTATTTACGGATGGGTATGCAACAAGGATCGGCGTTGGGGCCTTTCCTATTTTTGGTATATATATATGGAATAAACGATATTTCTTTTTTTGCTGAGAATTTATGCGATATTGTATTATTTGCTGATGATACTACTTTGATCTTTAAAGTAGACCGTAATATAGATAATTTTGACGAAGTGAATGGTGCACTGTCGCAGATTCTTCACTGGCTTACTGCTAATAATTTAGTATTGAACGCGAAATAACTAAATGAATAGAATTTACTATGCCCAATGTTAAGATACAGAAGCTTAACTTAATAATGAAATTCTTGATTTCACTGACTCTGCAGTGTTTTTAAAAATAACTCTGGATTCGAGATTTTAATGAGGCATCCACCTGTCTTCCCTTGCAAGTAGACAAGTCCGCTTCTTACGCTTTTAGAAAAGTGAGACAGCTTACAGATGATATTACTGCTTAAATCGTTTATTTTAGTTATTTTCATAGCATCTTGTACTATGGAATATTGCTTTATTAATATTGGGGCAATGCTGCATATATTGAATCAATATTTATAATTATAAAAAGAGCGGTGCGGGTTATTTACACCGTGAGATCTCGGGATTCTTTGTAAGAAGTTTTTAATAAAGCGGGTTCTCACGGTTGCGCACAATACATATACAATAATATTTTGTTTATATGTATAAATATTAACAATTATCTAAAGAACAGTGATAACCACGGTAGAAATACAAGGAGTAAAAATAAGGTGACTACGCCTAGTTTTCGCCTTCAGACTTCAGTAAATAAATAGTTTATATCCCAATGTATACGCATGTGTAATAAAATTTCACAAATACTTACAGACTTACCCTTCGAGCTTTTTAAAGTCAAGATTAAAAACATATTATTAGAGAAAGTATATTATTCAATCCAAGAATATTATACGGATGTTAGTGTGTGGAGTTAAGTACTGTTGATGATCATTCGGGAGGCTTACCACAGTTGTAAATATATTTTAACTTCACGTTAAAAAAGAGCAACTGTTGAGTTTCTCGAGAGCTCTACTTAGCAGAACTGCATTCCGAGCTGGTGGTAGCTTATAGTAGGATTGACAATACTGACACTTATGTTAATTGACGATTCGAAAGTACTTTTAATAGCCTATTTGATTAAAGAATATTTTGATTTGATTTTATCAAGGTAGGGATCCTAGTGTTAAGACACTCCGTTTCCCGTGGAGGTTAGTGAGAGTGTTAAAAAATTTGGGAATCAGGATGGATAAATAAATTTTCCTGGTTGTGTCACATATCCGAGCTCATTCACAAGATCTTCTCTATAATAGGTAGGCTAAGAAGATGGAAACACCTGTTACCCTTAAAGGTCAAAATATCATTGGCCCATACTCTCTTGTCCTAGGTTACGATGATTTCTGTTATTTTGATCTGTCACAGCAACTACTATGTTAACTCGAACGTCTGCAGAATCTTATTATAAGATTAATCTTTGGGTCAAAGAAACACAACCATGTGATAATGTTTGACAATTGAAAACAGGCATCTACTCTCACTCATTCTACTTAATAACATCCTCTAGGAACTTTTTAAGTTCTTGGGGTCAGACACCCGCCAAAACTTCCGCTCCCGTGAAACAACATCCATGAAATACCGTCCATAATCCATGAAACAACATCCATAAAATAATGTCGTACGAAATGACATAGTCTTTTCACTGTTAAAACTGTAAAACAGACGGTCGGGATATTTAAGCGACGCTTCAAATAGTACTTCTAGAGTTCAATTTATAAATGTACAATATAGTAATCCGTGTATGTATGAATGTGTGTATGTACATTAGTACTTAATTTATTTTTTCAGATTTATTGCTTGTGTAAATATATATATATATATATATATATATATATATATATATATATATATATATATATATATATATATATATATATATATATATATATATATATATATATATATATATATATATATATATATATATATATATATATATATATATATATATATATATATATATATATATTTATATATATATATATATATATAAAATACTAATAAAAAGCAAAAAAATACTAATAAAAAAAACAAATATCAAAAATCTCTATAACGATGCCTCTAGTATTTATATTCGCAAAACGCAATTTCATCAACCAATGCATTGATTTATATTTATTCGTGATTGCCTTTTATACTATATGTAAATAAAAACTAATTACTGTCACCTATCGATTTCACCCCCATAATATGTGGTAACTCTGTGATACATGCGTTATAAAGAACTGAAGCGAAATGACAATATTTGATTATTTTCATACTAATAAAAATGTTAAAATACTTCTTTATATATACATTATATATAGATTGTGTTAAAATTTAAGGTGATTGTACCATGGTTTATTGACATGCACGTGAGATTGATCTCCATTAGAGCAATTGATTAAACATAAAACGAGGGATAGCCCTTTATTTGCCTGAACTATAACTAAGACTATATAAATGAATTATATATATAACTTAATATTTTCATAGCATTATCTAATATAATGTAGAGTTCTAAAAAATTTCTTCAATATATGTCTATTTTTGCCAAGAATTTAACATCATGAATTTCTTATCAATTTCGAAACAAGCAGTTGTGACACTTTTGGGACGGATTGCAAAAAAATTACAGTTTTCTTGAGAAATAATTCGTTTTTTTACAATTTTTTCGTCCATCCTTCTATTAACACAGAAAGGAACACAGTGTAGTAAATTCGATTGTTACTTTCCGCCTAAAAATAACATTTTTGTGTCGAATGGTGAAATTCAATCTTTGTAATGGAGCTTCTGTAATAACAAAGCTCTACATATAGTCACTATGTTAGTATCAAATTTACAAGTTAATCTTGAGCTTATGGCAAAACTATTCCTAAAATAACAAAAAATTATAATTATTTTTGTTGCATGAAGTGTACACAACATTACATTATATTACATAATCGTAAGGAAATATTAAAAAATCAAAGTAATTAAAGCTAAGCCAGCTTCCGGATAGCATTTAAGGTGAAAAAGCAGCTTTAATTTTTTTATATCTCATTTAAATTTTACATCTATATCACGAGTATTCAGCTTAATATGACATGTCTAAACTCGTTTCAGTAAAAAGTTGAATTGACAATTAAAAGTTAAAAAAACACTTTACATAAATACTTAAAATGAAAATGTTTTTGAATTTAACATTTTAATGAGAACAAATAAAATTATTTTATTTAGAGGTTAACGTGGCGCAGTGAGATAATTTCTGACGTGAATTGCGGCGATCGTGGGTTCAATTCCCATTTGTTGTAATGATTATATTTAAATATTTTTTTATTTTATAAAGAAAAAAATCTAGTTACTCTCTTCTAGTTCTGAGCAGGAACATAAAATTAATAAAATAGATGCACTGAGCTTTTTCAATTTAATTAAATACTAATAACAACAAAGCATCGTGTTAAGAGGAAAATATCGATCTCAGCTTATTTTCTTTGTTGACGATACTCAATCAAGTATATTGTTAGAAAAGTTGTTTATCTATACATCTATATCTATACATCTATATCTATACATCTATATTTATACATCTATACATATCAACAAAATTGGAGTGTCTGCTCGAACTCGAAGCTAAAAAAGGATTTCGACCACCGTGTTTTTTCTAGAAAAAGTGATTTGAAAGGAAAAAAAATATAAGTACAAACCCCTCATATTATATCCGAGAACATGGATCCAGCGACCGAAGCCGCGAACGTGTCACTGGTGTTGTATAAAATCGGTAATATAAGTAATCTTATAAGATTTTTTAAAATATTGAAGTGTACTTGATCGTAGGTTCGAATCCCGCCCGGGGGAAAGTTTGTAAAAAAAAATAAGTAGCTATTACACATTAAACCGCACAATTTCCCGCATATAGCATGGTAGATAGATGGAATCTAGTGTTAAGACACTCCATTCTTACTTTCTGTACCATTCTAAAATATGTGGTGAGTGGCGGAACTCAAAGCCGCTCTTTGGGGGAAAGGTTACGTTTAAATAATTTTTTTTTCCGGTCTGATAGACAAATGTGACGTTGTTCCGTTATTTAATACCCAATCGAAATTTTTGCGAAAAATGGAGAACAGATCAGCTTAGTAATCTTGCTATATGAGAAAAAGTATGATTGAAGAAGATGAAGAGATGTTAATAACATATAATGTATATATATATATATATATATATATATATATATATATATATATATATATATATATATATATATATATATATATATATATATATATATATATATATATATATATATATATATATATATATATATATATATATATATATATATATATATATATATATATATATATATATATGTGAAATATAAATAGCATATGTAAGTGTATTTCAGAGAAAGCAGAAAGGTACCTCATAGTCGGTATTCTAAGCAGTACCTCGTAACTGCCTTGAACTATCCTTCCCAAAGTTCAGTATGCATTAAATTATAACTTGCTCCACGAAATCTATTTTGGATTAAATTAAGCAAAACATTATAGTTTGACAGTCTTTGCCCGCATGAGTAACTTGTAGTTGCGATCTCAATTTGCTAGAGTAACGTGTACTCTGCCTTATAGGGTATGAAGTAGGGCAAAATTTACTCGAAAACCCCTAAGCTAAGCGATTTTATTATATTTAATTATATTTTTTTATGTTCACAGCGCATATTATTTTAAAATATAGTTTTATTTTTAAATCACTTTACATATACCAGGAGGATATACAATGTTGTTCATGCTTTGGCGAACATATAGCAAAATATAAAGTTGTCATACAAATGCAGGAAAATCATCGATCATCACAATTATACTCAATCACTGAAGTAAACAATTAAGATACAATTGTAAGATATTAAATTTCAAATATAAATGTTTCACTCTACATATTCCGAATTATTTTCGTATAATAAAAACAATATAATAATAAATGAAATTAAAAATACTTCGAACTCACCAGCAAACTGATCAGCAGTCATGTAATAGATTTAATTTACGTGGTGTAGAAGTAGGAGCCAGAGGATATATAGAAAAAACTCTTTCTAAAATCTTCTTAAGGATCTCTGTCTGTCTAGATCTATCATTAGTAAATTTCTAGGACGTATTGCAAAAGCAGCCTTAATAGGATAATTTCAAATTTGATTACGTAAAGAGAGAGCAGAATTTTCTGACAATAGTGTAATTTGGATTTTGATTTTGAGGAGTTCAGCCATGCACTGCTTTGAGCTTCTGTTCCTGCATCACCTAAACCCAAGCCTCCACATGGTTAAAGCCTCAATATAATAGTAATAGCAGCTATTAATCCATCGAGTACTTACAGACAACTCTTTTTTCATCGATTCAAATATGAAACGTGATAGTAGAAACGACAAAGCTTGAATGCATCCAGCCCATACTAACCCATATTTGAAATTCTATGCTGAGCATTTCAAATTTAACACCTTCGCCTTGTCTATGGCAATACTCTGAGAAATTTCTCAATGTCGAGTACTAAATTGCCTTTACAAGTCAGCCAATATGCAATATTTAGTTTCTAAAAGTGTTTTCAAATGGAATAGCACTAGAATGTCGGTGAATTTCTTTTGAAACGTGCGCGAATGAATTTTCCATGTATTTTAGAGAATTATAGAGAAGTAAATCACTGTATTGTAATTTTTCCGTTAACTAAAATTCTTTTTGTCAAGCAAAGTGCTTATAATTAGGACCTGTGACCTAGCATGATACAATCTATATAAAAATAATAAGGATGCTATTGTAGTGCAACAGGACACGAAAGTTATGGGTTCGATTCTCGTCTCGAATGAATGAGTTATTTTCATTTCAATATCTCGAATTTACGCAGGAAGCAAGAATCTCCATAAGAATCGTACTATATGCTGAATAAAGATTAACATTTAATAAAAAAAATAACTTTTCGAAGACATTTCCTAGAGTAAATGATTTACCATCTTACTCCATTTGTTTATAACGAAAAGAACTTACATGATCTGATATAATTAAATGAAAGTAAAACAATATCTATGTCAATGTCACTGTAATATCTACGTTTGTTTTAATATACGGTATGTCTAAGCACGCAATGTATGCATTTAGATGTGAAATATATGAAACTGCTTTTATTCCAAACATTCAACTTACATGCATTTTAGAGATATTTTATTTGTAAATATAAATATGATATAGAAAAAAAATGTTTTTTTAATTCTTGTAATGATCATTTTAATTTTATATATCGTTTTATATATATATATATATATATATATATATATATATATATATATATATATATATATATATATATATATATATATATATATATATATATATATATATATATATATATATATATATATATATATATATATATATATATATATATATATATATATATATATATATATATATATATATATATATATATATATATATATATATATATATTATTTAAATGTATTAAATATTTAATATAGAGTTATTTTCACTCATATGTAACTTTATTATAGCTTTCTAATAAATAATATTAAATAAATTAATAAATTCGCAAGAGAGCTAGAAAGGGAAATTGAATGTATATTAATATTAGTGTTTAGACCTCATTGCACCGCTATGAGCTTTGCTTTAACGGCAGTGAAGCTTGCTTAAGCTTACCAAAACATTATTGCAAAATTATATTATTTATTATATGTATTTATTATTAAAATATTCGTAACGTTTTGTAAACATTTAGATTAATTTATCAGCTATATACATAGTATATAAACGTATGTTGATATATAATTTACCATTTTTATTTTATTTCTTATATAGATTTCTTATAGATACCGTAACAAATGTTAAAATAATTGCCCGACAGCTAGAAATTAAACTGCAATAATACACCGAGGAAATTCCAAGCAAAAATAAATGAGCTTGGAAACATTCCAATGATAGTGACTCTGTGATATAAACAGAAGGTCTCGATTGGATAGATGCTACTGTGCAATATCTATTGGAAAATATAGAGTATGTGTATTTTTTATTTCATTTATATTCTTTATAATATAACAAAGTAAGAGCTTAAATACTGGAATTATTACTTTAAGTCGCTTTTAAAGGCATTGCGTGTTAAAGGGTGGATCAAACCAAACGGCATAGTGGCTAAGTAAATAAAATAAATAAATAAATCATTTATTTAAACAAGTTTCTTACAATCCACTAGTGATTGGAGCCTCATTTTAAGCATGATATTGCCTGTACCAGGAGACTCCGCTCTTCCATTACCATTAAAATAACAGAAACCTCAATCTTAGATGTATATATATATATATATATATATATATATATATATATATATATATATATATATATATATATATATATATATATATATATATATATATATATATATATATATATATATATATATATATATATATATATATAGATTATTAAATTCTTCAATTTTTGAAATAAAGAAAATGACAGTAATAGATTTAAATATTATTACGAATTATTTTCATTTTCAAAACTAAGTATGAAATTTGAAAGAAATGTAGAGATCGGCGCCATTTCACAAGCTATCTCAGCCTACTCTGCCATGCTTAATAGAACGTTTTCCAACGTTTTCCCAAAAAGTAAATTAATAGAGTGTAGTAAAATACGTTTATTTAATACATTATTTTATTTTATTAATACAAAAGTTTTGACTACAATGTCATCTTTTCTATTATTATTTCTTTGTTTCTCTGACATATAGAGTATATAAGTTATATTTTTTTTAGAAACTTAAAGAACGAGGTGTTGTAACTCTACATTTTTTCCTATGCCGTCAGGCGAGGATCACATAAACATTATAAAAATAAAAAAAAAAAAAAACAAATAATACAAATTAAAATTAAAAAAAAAACATGTTGATAAGTAATATTTTAAAAAAAAAAAAAACAAAAAAGAAACCTGTAACAAAAATATTAAACCGAATACATTTGCTTCAACAAAAAAAAATAATGGAACAAAGTATTACAAAAGATCGTCCAACAATAAATTATTTGTCATTCCATCAATTGCTAAAACCTCTCAATTCCTTCACTTCACTTCAATTCGTATTGCTTTAGTTTACAAACTTCGGCCCTTGATGTCGCCTTACCAAGTCTACTATTGCCTTTGGAATTTTACCAAGTTCTTGCCTCGTTTTTTTTTTAAGTAAATTTCGCTCCAGCTCTTTTGGACATGTTGAGATTGCATTTAGTATAAAATCGATAATAGGTTTATTTTTAGTTGTTTTTGTAACGAAAATATACATACAAATATGTTTGAGTAGTATAAATAATAGTTGGTATATTATTATTACCTCAATTTGGATGAACATAATGCGGCGGTGAGTTACGCATTTACACACGCTCAAACAGACTTTTAATTAGATTCCATCTAAGCAAATAAAATATATATTTACATATATTAAGAATATTTCTGGAAAGCCATTGTAACGGGATTCATTACCAAAAAGGTTTATTTAAAGCATGATACCTCCACCGACAGATTTTTTGCTAATTTCATATAAGTTCTTTATAGCGAATTAGTAAAATATATATATATATATATATATATATATATATATATATATATATATATATATATATATATATATATATATATATATATATATATATATATATATATATGTATATATATATATATATATATATATATATATATATATATATATATATATATATATATATATATATATATATATATATATATATATATATATATATATATATATATATATACACATATATATGTAGGTGAAATTGAAATAAGGCATCAATAATTAAATTGAACTAGTCTAGGTCTACTTTGACGCTCTTTCATAGGCAGACACTTTCCGCTCTAATTTGAGACCAAGACAAGGTCAACCAATCTAGTGTGATATTTACATTTATGTAGCACTAGCGACCCGTTGAAGCTTAACTCGCTTCAAGTTCATATCATTCATGAATCTGTATGTATTACATATAAATTTATTTTTAATTTCATATCAATTTACCTATGAAAATTGTATATAAATGTATTAAATTTATAATTTTAATATATATTTTATATTTTATTTGGGTGGAAATTGAGCTATTGTCAAGCTTAATTTAAGCATAAGCTTAATTTTAAACAAAATACGGTGCCGGGAAAAATAATGAAGATAAGTAAGCACATTAACAGCATGGTATTTAACAAAATATATATATATATATATATATATATATATATATATATATATATATATATATATATATATATATATATATATATATATATATATATATATATATATATATATATAGAATTAAAATTTGTTTAGGTATAAAAAATTAAAGATTTTTCAATGTACAGTTGATTGATTTTTAGTTAAATTTAATTAAATTTTTGTAAAACAATATAGAAAATATTTACAATTTTCCTCCATAGCTTGGTAGGTAAGGAAAGCCTAGTTTCAAGACAATCTACTTTCCGCTTTCCAATTATATTTTGAATGTAAGTGGCTCACTCAACTCAACATCGATTTGTGTTGTCAGAAACGATTCTTTCTCTCGAGTGGGAATCGAACTCGCAATCATCACGCTTACAATCACACGCTGTAACAACGCGCCATACAAAACTGAGTATTATTTAAGCATTTTCATAATAAATAAATTTATTTGAATGGAATCAATATTTATTGTAAATTGTTAACATTGTATTTATTTATTGATATTATACTGCCGTAATCAAAATGTGGTTATTATTTTAAGCCTTAATTTCGCAATTATTATATAAAACTTTCCTTCAATTTCCAGAGTTAAATCGGCGTTAAACACTGTATACTGTGAGTAATTGGGCGGAAAGCGGACAGTGAAGTGGCAATATAAAACAGATTTTACTTGCCTACCTAACAGAATGCACGTTGTGCATAGAATATAGGTATTGGTATACATTCAGAACAAATATATACATACTATATATGTATGTTTGGTTAAGCCAAAGGTTTATCTTCCCCTGTGTTAGAGACTAGAACTTTAGACTTCTACTAAACTAAAACTTTCATTAGTTATTCTCAAGGGAAGCCTGCTGAGATAGCTCGATTATAATATGTTAGACATTGAAGTTTTATTAGGTTCAAATCCCGATGAGGGTTATTTGAAACTTTAAAAAAAATTACCTTTCTATAGACGCTAACCACTTTCCGCCGAAGTCTAACACATTGCATTTTGAGTGATGGAACTCTTACTGGATCTGGAAAATGAAAAATAATAAATATAATAATTTCCTTTAGCCAGAAAAAGAGAAAATGCTTGTGATCAAGTGAAGCTTGTGATTATAATTATCTATATAGTTTGTATTTTATATATTTTTTTTATTTAAAATAAATTACACTAACCGTGGCACTATTAGATAAGGTTTGACTGACTGATCTAAAATAAAAGAATGACTTATTTTCAATTTTCTGGTGGAAAAATGCAGCATTGAGTTTGTTATGTCCGAGTTGTTTATGTCCAGAATATGGTCAGAAAGCAAAAAACGTCTTGATACCTTATATCAGCCTATCCTACTGTATGTGAGATAAATCGTGAAATAAAAAAAAAAAACAAGTAGTACTAACTTTAGTCTCGATTAAACAACTAAACATAAAATCATTGTACTAAAACTCTCTTTCATATAACTTGTTCTTTGCAAGTCGCAAATCATTAACTAGGCCGCATCACACGCTAGCAGTGGAGAGCATCAAAAGGCGGTGCGACCTAATTTTTAATTTGAACCCGTTATGAAGGTCTTTCCGCTATCTACATTACCTTGACGAACACACGAACTGGCTGTGTATTGTTTATATGTAGCTTTTATATGTGTTAAAGGAAAATTTGTGCTTTGATAGGAAAAGTATAGGTCTTTTTATATGATTATTTTTTGAATCTAGCTGCGTTTTTTCATAGCTAAACTACAATGTGTAAAGTATTCTTCAGCAGCAAAATGACGTCACAACGATGTAAGCTTATAAATCATCATCATCATATATATATATATATATATATATATATATATATATATATATATATATATATATATATATATATATATATATATATATATATATATATATATATATATATATATATATATATATATATATATATATATATATATATATATATATATATATATATATATATATATATATATATATATATATATATATATATATATATATATATATATATATATATATATATATATATATATATATATATATATATATATATATATATATATATATATATATATATATATATATATATATACACTATATCCTGCATATAGCAGAATAGTCCAAGGAAACTAGTTTTTAGATACACAAAGTATTCACATTTAAGACATTGCATGTTAAGTGGTGGTACTCAACGCCGCGGCAATATGATAATAATTGATTATTTTCAGGAATCGAACCCACATACTGCGCCAGGATTGCCGGCTACATAAATTTAACCAGTAATATACAAATTTGATAAAGTAATCTCATTAGATTTAGAAAGCCACGCACAACAAGTTGTAGTTGTAAACTCAATTATCAACTTGTTCCTGCTACCACTGACTGAGAGGATCTATATTAGAAATGACGTAGCACATAAAATTGTTTAATTTTAGCATTTCCTTTCAAGATTATTAATTACTTTTGTTTAAATTTGTAGAGTCAAATATTTGTAGAACGAAAGCGAGGCGTTGAGTTCCGCCACTGAAAACACATTTAAACTGAAGATACTTTTTTAAAATAAGGTATACAGATTTTTTAGCTTTAAGCTGTAAGTATATACGCGTATATAGGTAACAGGGTAGACATAGTGTACCTAAATAATGTAAAAAAATCAGTTTCTGGCTTTGTTTCTACTCGTTTTGTGGTGGGATTCAACGCCGTACTTAGTTTCATTACCAAAGTGAGAACATAAGTTAAGTTAAGACAATTAAGTAAGTTGCATCACAAAAAATCCATTTTAATAAAAAACAAAAACCTTTTATATATATATATATATATATATATATATATATATATATATATATATATATATATATATATATATATATATATATATATATATATATATATATATAAAAGAAAACGACTTCATTAAAAAGCCATATCGAAAATCATGCAACGAATAACATAATAATTTCATCAAAAAACTCAGTCACGCGACGTTACCACAACTTTGTTTATTATCTCGATCCAGCGTCAGTCCCACAAAACAAATCGAAGGACGTGACTTCTTGAAATAAATGTAAATATAACTAGAATATTATAAAATATAATAATATAATATGTAACAGTGACCTAGTTGGATAAAAATCTATAGTAGACATGGCTGGCTCGATACTCAATAGGCTCAAAGCATGCATTTTTAATAGCTTAAAATACAGTATAGGACTATTCATGATTGAATGTAAATGTACATTTATTTTTTTATAGGCTCTTTTTTTTGTGTTTATTATACTTTATATTGAAAAGTAATGACATAATATCTAGGAGTATGTCATTAATGGAGAATTAATAGGAGTATACGTAATTAACGTATGACGCGATTGTTACTGATCGATATGTTCTCGCTCTAACAGCGTTGCGGCGTTGAGTTCCGCCATTCAACACAGGATGTATTGTAATAACGGGGTAACTTGATACTAATTTCTGTTATATTATATGAGACTGACAAACAAAAGCAACGAAAAAGCACCGTTATATTTGTTATACTAGAAAGAACAAAGAAAGAAAATAGTATTTATTAAGTTATAAAGGTTAATTTTTCATTTTGTGAAATATAAATCTGCGACCAATTGAGGATTAGTTAAATTCATACCAACTGGAGACCAGTTATAGATCTTACTTCGAAAGCCGGTACTAAAGTGCCAAGTGCAGTACGAATTGTAAACTTACTAGTATATAAGCTTTAGATAAGCTTTCGTAAAACACATATCACAAGCGAAATTTGACATGAAATCGTATACATTTAAAATTTAAGCAAAATAAAATCTGATTTATTATGTGTCTGAAATAAAATATGCAGAGCTTTTGTTTATTATAAATCGTAAAATGTGAACTCACTAAATAAATGTTGACGTTAAACACACATTTATTTGGTTTATAAATGTTTTATAACAATCATACGTAAATAAATGAGGCTATCGTGGCACAGTGGAACCATATCCGACTGTACACCCTATGATACTGACTATGATGACTATGGGTTCAATTCCCACATAGGGGAATGATGATGTATAATTAATATTAATTTCCCTGCTGTAGTAGATATGGCGCATCGTGTTCAAATGGAAACGGTGTTCAAATAACGGAATATTGGTTTATATTAAACATATAAAGAAATGAACCCCACACAAAAAGCAGTTTCTATTCAAAGCAGAAGTTTCTGAGATAAGCGGGTTAAAGAAAAAATAACTAAAAAATCAGTTTTATAATATCATGTTCATTGTGAAGCTGAATTTTCATAATATTTTTGTTTATACGAGTTGGCGCCTGCAATATCGTATACTTGGATGAAACCTATTTGTTACCATTCTCGTAGGAAATACCAAAAATATTTCCTTTTCCGTATGCCACGTTGCATAGTTTCGACTGTGCGCCTTTTATCGGTCACTCAGTTGGTAACGGAAGATATACACTATATTTTTCCTACTTACCTGTTCAAGTAATAAATAATCTTCTATTAGTAAGCGTATGAGCATTTTAACGCAGCGAGATTCGAACCCGCGCCTCTTGAAACTCATCAAGCGCTCTGCTTACTAAGTCATACGTTTTCAACGTAAATTCTTTAAAAACAACATTTTTTTTTAAATTTCTCTACCTTTAGTGTGGATCAATATTTAAACAAAATAACTTATATTTTCACACTTGACAGTCAGCTGCTAGTCCATAATATTTGTAGAACAACTATACAAAATACACTAACTTAATATGTAAATTGTGTATATGACATTGTAAATTATTATGAATATGCATGACTTAGTGCTTAGCAGTGCGCCTATAAAGGAAACAGCGACATCAGATTAAATAATGCAAGAACATGATCCGTTGTAATTAGCTAGGGAATGTACGGTTTGATATTAGCGAAATGCGCTATCGAAACTTGTTACATACTAATATACTACCAGAATTTGAGTTTTGGGAAATAACAACAATATTTTAGTCTTTTAAACTTTTAATTCACGCTAAGGATAGAAAAAATACTTAAAGAGTTTAAAATTTTAAATGAATTTTACTTTTTAGGTTTAATAAATATAGCATTCTCTCTTGCCAAGTGATTGTTGTTTGCAAATCGCCCTACGTAGTTGCTAACGACGTAATAAGTTGAAAAGAGCATATAAAAATCTCGACGCAGCGTGAGGAAGAACGCATGGCTTAGTGGTCAGAGCGCTGGGACGGTTTCCATGAGGCGCTAGTTCAAATCCCACTGTGTTCAAATTTTATATGTTTCCTTTGAGTATTTAAAAAAAAACATTACATATGCCTGAGTGGGGTTTCAACCCATATCCATTTAGACTGCAGTTAAGCGCCACCACTAGACTCTCCGACTACGAGACCATGGCCACCACGCAACATTTTCCTAGTGTACCAATTCCATTATTCTAGGTCAACGGCAAGTACAACTTATAAATATTGCCAAACTTGAATTTGCTGGCATATGCCAGTCACTCATTTTGTATTAAATTAATTACAAATATAATGTATACTTATAGATTTTTTTCATTATTCGTACTTGTTGCCAAATTTCGAAATTCAACGGGATCTGATAGAGTTTGATTATGCTTATCTTATCTTTTTATTATGTTAACTCAGAACTTAGATTTTTTTTCTGTATCCCAAAGAACTGTAGATCTGGATAATTAGAGCTTGATACTTTGGTACCTTCACTAAATTCTTGAGAAATAAAGGGTCTCGACAAACAAACAGATATAAGGAATTGTCCTTCGATAAGAAAACAATAAGGGGTCCGTCTTTTTTTTTGGAGAATAGTGCCTTTAAGCTCGTTTACTGTTATAATTGGCCAACTTATAACTTTAGTTCCGTTAAAAAAAAATAATGTTAACATAATAAAAGGAAAGTGATCTTAGTTTTTATGTAAGCAATATATATTTGTAATGCTACAAGACGTAGCCACAGACGTAGACATTATGGCACTGCAAGACAGTATCTGATTATATACCAATGTTGTCGATTCGAATCCCACTCGGGGAAATTCATCACATCTGAATTTTCATTTTACTTTCTATATATAACTTTTTTATGTCTATTTAAACTCACACACTAACATTATTGGGCTAAACAAAATATTTTAGCGCTATGGTCTCTCTGAGTACCCTCCTATGCCCATGCACACACACACACACACACATACATACATAAAATCACACATACATATGCTAAAACAAAAATTAGCAAAATTACTAACAGATGATAAATCATAATAAGTTATGATAGACACAGTATATACTCGTACTTAGTAGCCCTAAGCCGTACGAGTAATCAATCAGCCAACGTACCGTTGTTATTGCTTACTAAACTCTGTTACATTTAAGTATTGCTCTTGCATTCGAATTTAGTTCTAAACTCTTGATCGATTAACTTTGTAATGGCATTCTAATCTATTTTAATTTTATTCGAAAACGTAGATTGGATTGTAATTTTAAATTTATTTCAGTTAGTCATTCTTGACTGAAAACTGAATGCTTTAATTCTTAATGAAATCATTGACATAATATTATAAATAAAAGCTTTTTTCCAGCAGCTGTATGTAAGAAGAAAGTCCGGTTGCAAGTAATGAGTGGTACATCGACGTGTTCAACGTGATGTAATGTAACCTACATACATACATATATACATACATAATATTCAGTGTACCTTTCTCGATAAATGGTCTATTAAATATAAATAGCTTAGCGTACCTAAAAGGGAAATGTGGAAGCCTTATAGGATCACTTTGTTGTCCGTCTGTCTGTCATGGCCATTTTCCGAGAATTGCAAGAAGGTATCAAGCTCAAATTAATATCAAATACTAATTTCTTAGATAGAGAAAACTTAAACTTCTTCATTTTTTGCATATCTTATGAAATACGACCCGTAATCAAAACCTATATTAGTATATACTTCCCGTTGACTTGGTGTTGTAAAATTTGATAATAAATTTGATCTTATTGTATAAATAAAGAATGTTGGTAATTTTTTAAGTCTATCACAGAAGAAAAGCTTTACAAACATAAATGTGCAGTTCATTTCATAATACAATTATAAAATTGGTACGGAACCCTCGGTGTATAAATACGATCCTCACTTGACTGATATTTAATTTTCCACTTATTAAGTAACATGTGCTTGGTGGTGGTTGGTCAAAATATGTCAACGCCTGAGTTTGAGATAAGATATATTCCAGAAATAAATTCAAATAAAATCACGGGCTAACTGTATTGTTACTGTACTTTTACTATACCGTTACAGTACTGTTTAGGAGATACGAGCAACACGAAATTTGTACAAAAATCCTTTTCTGTATACGCTGCATCCCTCTGGAACAAACTTCCTATTCCTATCCAAAAAAAGCCCATCCCTTTTGCTCCTTTAAAGCTGCATTAAGAAAACACTTGTTTGTTTGTGAGAACAATTAAATTAGCTTCTGTTATAACAACTGCATTATAATTTATATTAATTTATTTGTAAAGCACAATATGTATTTTTATATATATATATATATATATATATATATATATATATATATATATATATATATATATATATATATATATATATATATGTATATATATATATATATATGTGTGTGTGTGTGTGTGTATGTATGTAATAATATTAATAATATTTATATGTGTATATTTTAATTAATAATTTTATGTTTATATTCACGTTTTATATTTTAGTTTTCAAATCTTGTTTTTTTTTTGTTATAGAACTATCTCTACCCACTATTTGTTTAAAAGTAACAAACTTCCACTGGTTGGCTGGAAGAGATTTATTTTAGAAATAAGCCGACGATTGCCGACATAAGTATATGTGCATTTTATATATAATATATATATATATATATATATATATATATATATATATATATATATATATATATATATATATATATATATATATATATATATATATATATATATATATATAGAATATATAAGATTTAGAAGCTTCACTTCTGAGAAACGTACCTTTTCAGTAGACATGTTGCTTTAAGCTTATCATTGTACCCATATTTTGTATATAGCAGAGTAAGCAGAGAGAACATAGTTCATATGAAAAATATCGAGTTATATAAAGAAAATTAAATACTGTATTTTATTACGTCGTATTTATGTTTTGTTATATTATTATAGCATTACGTATTTTACTGTATTTTACTGTATTTTTTTTAAACATTACATCGAATAGGAATCGAAGCCACGACCAAAGACATTACAGTGACAATTATATATAGTTTTTATATATTTTTTTCTAAATTTAACAAATAAACACTGATGTATAGAAGTGTCCAGTTAACAAATGCCGCTCGCAATCGGATATTGGTAGCGATATTTTTCAGCGAAAATATACAAGCTTTTAAAATTGACCTGTCTGTTAAATTTCGCATATATCAACGTCAACAATCGGCTGGGCGGTGGAATAAAATGATTAGAAGTTCGATTAATGTGTGGCTCAATTTATCTCGCCTGAGTATATTTGTGTTAGTTTCTAGTCATATTTGTTTTATGTTTGTAAAAATTAGATTTTGATTACAGATTGATAATGAAGTAAGCGTGATGGTTGCCCACTATCGTCGTTCATGGGAATAAATTATATACATTATACACATATGGCTTACCACTCAAGAGAAAGTCTTGCCAATTGTCGATTCAATAAGTAGTGTCTCGAACTCGGGCGGGGAGCGGAGAACGAGGTGACACTCGTTCTCTCTGCTTTCTCTGTTATATGTTATAAATATACATCGTAAATATGAAATAATATAATTTTTTGACGATTACAATTATGTAATATATTTTATATTTAATTATTATTTTTTTTATTATGAACATTTTTTTTTCATGCATATTTAACAAAGTGGAAACCATTATTCGGACTACTTTTATATTATGGGAACATTTACATACTGTGGCGAGTGTGGCATGATTGAAATTGAAGTAAAATTAAAAAAAGAAAAGTAAAAGTAATAAATTAATAAAATAAATCATGTATTATAATAATGATATCACAAATACACATTGATTCTTCACATAGAGCGTTTTTTTTATAAAAACTACGATGTATAAAGTCTTAAATTCAAATTCAATATATCCTTTATTTAAATAGACTTTTACAAGCACTTTTGAATCGTCTACTATGTCACTGCTTAAGTTCACATATCCGTTTATCCGTAGCATTAGACATCAATTAGTCCGGTTAATCGAGTTGCTACTGTAAAATTTACATGTGCTCATGTAAAAACCTATGGGTGGCAGAAACATTACTTTTATAGTTAAAATATGTTTATATAACTTTTCTAGCTTATATTATACTTATACATAAGTAAACACCACTCAGCGCTTATCACTGCCGGAAGTGATAAAAATATTATTAAATTTCAGGGATTTCTATCACTGTAGTTCAATTAATAGAGAAGAATAATTAGCTTAAATTATATGATTGTGTCAGTTTGCCTTATTTATTTCCGAGGGTATATATAGTGTAAAGATGATGATCAACACCCTACTTTGTTTAAAGACTTAGTGACTCATTTATTACATTCTTCATTAATTCACGCTCAGCATATTATACATCATGGGCGAGAGCGAAAACGGAAAATTCAAATTGTTTATTTAGAATCATTTCTCTTATTTTAAATTAAATTTAATATACGATAGCTAATAGATGATTAACTTAATAAAATTTGATTAATTTTAATATAAATTAAATAAAATAAAAGTAAAAGTTGAAGAAACTAGTTCCTCGTTCTGGTAACAATATGCAACGTATATATGTGGGATATAGCGTCAAGTTATTTATTAATTTAGGTTAAAGAGAATCTTGGATTTCTAACAATTATAAAATTTCTGCATTATTAGACAGCTACAAATAAATATATTCCGACTCTCTGTGATTATAAACTTTATTAACATTTAATAAAAAAAAAAAAAAACCTTTGTCTGTCCAGAAAAAATATTCAGAAAATAATATAAATGTAATGTAATAATGTAAATCTAAAGTGCATAATGTATATATTCAATTGCGCAAAAATTTTAAAGGTTTTGTACTCCAACTTCACCAAATAAATAAAACTGTAAATTCAATTTAAATTCAACTTCATACTAATATAATGAAGAAGTTACGTCATTCTAATAATTAACGAGACATTAACAGCATGCAATGATGAAAACAATTCGATTAAAAGCTTTTAATAATGTACGAGTAATAAGTCTTTGGGGAGGTTCAGGGTGAAGTGGACATTTTCATGATGCCAAATTAATTATCCAACGCGACCTAACCTAACCTCTTTTCTATTTGACTGCCTAAGCATTAAAGGTACATATATGTATGTATGTGTGTTGGCAGATAAATTTACTTTAAAGCTACTTAATATTTACATTAGCCACCTACCTTGTTCTCACTTGAGTGACAATGAATGCCAATAAAGTTTATCAAGTGACAAAAGGATCTACATTTTGAAAAGAATTAAAGTAAATATTAAGTTTCCAATCTTTAATATCTTTAATAAGTAAAAACATTTGACTGTCGCTTCTTTTACGAAAGTGTAGGATGTTTAGATTATATGAACAAATTTAGTAACGATATTTACCTAAATTTTATTAAATTTCATCGCCCTAACAGGATCGGATAGGTAAAAATTAATAACTTATAGTAATATTAATTATTTTTATCTTTGTGTCAATAACAGTATGTTTTCGATGAATTCGACTCAAGTTATTAAATTCTAAAAAGCTTTATTAAGTTTCCAAGTCTTTCTATAAATATATTGAGGCATTTTAATAAGCCAATTGTTCACAGTGCCTCATTGTACAAATAGAATTCCGATATGCAAAATTATTTAAGTAGGTATCGTCACGAGTAAACTCTTGTATGTGGACACCTTATAGAATATATTATTATATAGTAAAGCTCTGCATTTAATAATGCAAGCATATAACGGATGGGGTGAAGACATTTTCATAACGTCAAATTAATTATACAACGACCTTGCCTAACCCTTTCATGTTTTACAAGCTAAGCTCCGTAGATAAATATGGAATGCCGTATAAAATAAAATGTTTTATGGAACCTTAAAAGCTTAATTTTAAGCTTTCTAGCTTGAAAATTTCTTAAATTATAAAATAATATTTCAATAAAACCAGACAAGAATAAATATCATGTCATTGTCATGGTATAACTTGGTGTCACTAATAATATAAAAAAAAAACAATATATGTCAGATTTCAATATTAGAAAAACCAATATTTCCTTATACTGATACAATATAATACGCGTAATACGTTTTTACCTTTTTTTTTTGTTTTGTGTAACATAAATCAATCTGCAACTGAATTTAATGTTGGTAAAAAATACATTTTCATCAATAGATATGTGTTATTAACATATTTCTAAAAAAAACGTAATATATCGTAGTATAGACCCTAAGTCAGTATTCTGTCAGGTTTTTATTACTTTTGACATGAACTTCTCATCCGACCATTAGGAAAATTGTTCTATGAAAAGATTTGAAAACGGGAACGAACAAGAACCACTTTATTTTCAGTGAGCATTCAATTTTTATTGAAATTTAAAATTATGTATATTTGTTATATTGTAATCAATTCTAGTTTGTGCTAAATAAAAGTTTTAAGGGTCGAATTCTACTTTATATTTATAAAGTTAATACTTCTTCGAGACACCGCCATAGATTAGGATGAAGAAGGTATAAAGGTTAGATAAGGTGTGCCACCTAGGTGACAATATCACTGAATGGAAAATATGGAGTACATGGTGACTTGTTAAAAATATTACTTAGTAAAATATTCCTTATATTTTACTAAAGAAAGAAAAATATTTTTAGGATATGTATAAAATTTGAACATAACAGGACTCAAACTCACAGCTTTTGCCAGCCTTGCCTAGCGTTATGCATTTTAATCACTTATTACTATGTTAATTAATCACTTATTATAAAAAAAGTCATAAAATAAACATGTATAAATATGTCAAATATTCTGTTCTTAAGCTTATTATAATAAAACTTGATATTTCCAGCATAGTAGATCAATATAAGCTATGTAACAAACAATAATTCATTTGCCAAAGGGTTTATTAATAAAGCTTATTTTACTAAAATGTAACATTATTCGTAGTGACACGACGATCCTTTCAACCGTAACAAGGGGTTTGATTTATCTACCTCGTGTGTATAAATAACTTTAGGAAATACTATCTGAAGCGGATTTTGACTGATTTAAAATACAACTTTTGTTTAAATGTACATTTTTAAGCTCTATGTTTTTAAGCTGTTTGCAATGGTGTGTAAATGACAAGGGCATCTACTATTGTTATTTTTTTTAAAATATAAATGAATATATGTGCTACATATTTATATGTATTATACGCTAGATATAGCAACATACAAACATATAAAGACAGTAACTGACAAGACAATAGCATATATATATATATATATATATATATATATATATATATATATATATATATATATATATATATATATATATATATATATATATATATATATATATATATATATATATATATATATATATATATATATATATATATATATATATATATATACATATACATATACATACATATATATATATATATATATATATATATATATATATATATATATATATATATATATATATATATATATATATATATATATATATATATATATGTATCATGTATTTCAAAGACGAAAATAAGAACAATATATCTCATTTTATATCTAGATATCTTTATTATACGTCTAGAAAGTGAAATTAAGTTTTGTTGCCAATACGCAATGTTGGCGGTGGTCCTGATTACCTGTCACATTCTATGAGCAAAGCTTTCTCCGGTCAAGTATAAGAAGAGCTTGCAAAGGATGAGTTTTGATCCATGCCGGAAATTACTTAATCAAAATAGACTATAATTCGAATATTCTGTCTTCAACCACGCTTACCGTCTGTTGTAGAAGTAATCAAAAAATATATATTAAATTTTTATGTTCTATTTATTTAAAATATATTGCATGTAATAAAACTGAGCTGAGCTGTCTAACTTGACAGAGAAATCTTTTATTAATGTTATTTAATTTTTAATGTAAAAGAATTTGCTTCATTACTTTCATTTCATTTTTTAATTATTTATATTTTCCAGCTTTGGTAGATAACATAAGCTAAGTTTCGCAAGTCACACGCAATGTGTTGAATTCGGACAGTAAGCGAAGAAGAAATTCGATTTTAATCAAATTTTTTATAAGCTCTTAAGCATAGCTTATACAATAAATTTATCATAAACTTGTTTTACCACTAGGGCTCTGTAATTAATTATTAATTAATTAGCTTGTATAACGAGCATTATTTATTTGCTCATCAGTTTATACACACACATACATACATACATATCTTCACGGTAAATCCCTAGAGAGTTAGTCAGAGAGAATGGAGCGCCAAACACTGCGGTACCTGCCTCCTCTTTCGCCTCGCCACTGTCATTAACCTCTACAAACATCCAGTATCTTCGACATTGTGTTTTTGAAGGTCAGCCGAGGTCTCCCTTTACCTCTCTTATCACTCACTTTTGCCTCATATATCTTTTTAACCGCCTAAATCACTCTCACTCATTAGTTTATACTGTCCATGGTATTAATTTTCTATGTTAATCTATTTAAAGCCGTTGCCACGTAATCTTATATAATCCTATTAATTCAATAACCTTTGTAAACCTATGGGTAACAAACACGCCTCACATTGCCGTATTTATACTGTAAATAGATGCGTTGTTCGAAGGTTGTTACTGTAGAAGGCTTCGGAAATGTTGTTTCGACAATATTTCAAATTAATAACATGTATATACTATACATATATAGGTACACAGTATATAATAAGCAGAAATTCTGTTATTTATTATTGCCATCAGTAATAATATTAGGCTTATTGTCTTATTTTTTTCTATTTCTATGAAATATAATTTTTGTCAAATATCTGCAAACAATTCTTGGAAGATTATATTGTTAGTTTATATATATATATATATATATATATCTTCTTCTTCCTGGCATTAGTCCCGGCTTTTTGCCAGGGTCTGCCTTCCGACTAAGACCAATCGGTCCATATGAGTGGCGAAGTGGTTTTTTGTGGAGCGATTGCCATCTGACCTCCAAACCCATTACTGGGAGAAACCAAGAAAGGAAAGGGAATAAGAGGCAGAAAGACTTGGAATATAGGGGAGGGACACCACTTACATGGATTGGATCGGGTTATGAAAGTGGTGGCTCGAGGTCCCGGGGTCGCGTACCCGTATGCCGGAAACCAAATATCGGACAGATAATTGGCTGGACACCCTCTGAGATGCCAACGCCATACGGTGTTCCCAGGCGGTCACCCATCCAAGTACTGAACGCGCCCGACGTTGCTTAACTTCGGTGATCGGACGAGAACCGGTGTGTTCAACGTGGTTCACCGCGTTTTGTTACCAGTAGATAAATGAAAACAAAATATTCCCAAAATATATATATATATATATATATATATATATATATATATATATATATATATATATATATATATATATATATATATATATATATATATATATATATATATATATATATATATATATATATATATATATATATATATATATATATATATATATATATATATATAGCGCAGTAGAATACTCACTGAACTGTAAAAGAGATGGCCGTGGGTTCAAGCATCTTAAGGGAATATTTTGTTTTCATTTATCTACTGGTAACAAAACGCGGTGTTGTGCTTGGCCACTTAATAGCAATAGAGTGTCTTAATACTAAGATACAATGTCAATTATCAATGTGTTAAGTTTCATCCGATCGGTTAAAGTACTTGACCAGCTTGCTAACTGTCTTCTGTTTTATGCCAGAAAAAGTGAAAAGCTCAAAAATATGTTATATTCGTATACAATATTCGGTTGATCGTTTTGAAGCAATTCAATAATTGGATATCCGGCCAGATGGACCGATGATATCAAAAAGGCGGCTGGTAGTGACTGGATGGTGAAAACGGGAGATCGTGCCTTATGGCGTACCCTGGGGGAGGGCTACGTCCAGCAGTGGACTGCTAATTGTAATAACACAACATTGCTTTAAAATAAACTTGTACAAATAAGATCAAACAGTTTTGTGATTTTTTATATTTTCTTCAATCTCAACGATTTGAATCTAACTTTTTAATTATTGATTAAGTCAGCAAGATAAAAAGTTGTCGTACTTTTGACATATAAAGTTTACATTGACATTGACATACAAACTAGCCCACTGAGCCACGGTGAAAAATATATATTATCCCCCCTACTTTCCCCCTACTTTACGCCTTTCGAGACATTGCGTGTTGAGTGGAACTCAACGCTGCGCTTTGTCTTGTTGCCAGATCAAAGAAAATGAAATTCATTCTCCCCGAGTGAGAATCGAAGCCACAAACCGTCGCGTTTATAGGCAGACGCTGTCCCTCTGCGTCACGACGTTCCTCTATTAATATATAAAATATTTTATATATATATATAAAATTGTATCTATTATGTAACAAAAATATATTTTATATGCATAACTTTTTTTGTATATTTAAGTAGTGCAAGCGAAAAGATTATTGACTGGTAAGCTAAGTAGAGGACGGAGCCTTGATTACGATATACATTTTTTCTTTAACCCTTTAGTGAAAAATCGATCATACAAGTGACTACCAAAAACGTTCCCCCAAGTGAATATTTGAAGTTAGAACCATCAAATACTCAACTGTACTTGTATGGGGATTTTTAACCTTGAAAATTTTAACCATTGTAATTCCTCCATTGTTCCGTTCAAAACATTTATTTTCATACCTACTTATAAATACAATATCAAAATATTGCTTTCAAAGCCAGTGAAAGTTATATTCGAAGGTAACAAATAATAAATAAGCGAGGCAGGTGTTTTCCATTTTACTATAAATCATACGGCGTGATGCACACGAGGCACGCCACGACATAGATTTATAGAAATTTGCATAGAATGGAATATATCGTGGTATTCTTATGTTGTAGTAACTATTGTTGGCTTAGTGAATATCGAGAAGTAAATGCTTTTTAGCCCTCATCTCTCATATTTTGCGTTCTATTTATGTAAGAAAAACAATAAAGGCTTTTTTTATGAAAACACTAAAGTTATCTTATCACGATCTCTTGTATTTATCGTATAAGCTAAAGCCACCTAAAGCAAAATTCAGAATTCTTCTGCGGCGCAATTTTGGTGGTTTAGATTTGGAACGATTGCGTGAAGACGCTAGTAATATTGATTGGTCTGTTGTTACTTGTGCGCAATCAGTAGACGAACAAATGTCGTTATTTATTTCATTGCTGGTACAGGTATTTGACACTCACGCACATATTCGACCTGTCCGTATGAGGCATCTCCCGGCTCCGTGGCTCACCCCGAAAATAAAAAAAACTCCAGTTAAAAAAACGTTTAAATAAGTCGAAATTTCTAGCTAACCCAAGTGAGATAAATAAAAATAAGTATATAAAAAGCCGTAATCATTGCAATAGAGTGTGTAAAGATAGCCAACGAGGCCATATTTATAAGTCTGTTATTGAAGAAGATTCAGAAAAAGTCTGGAATTTTCTAAAATCTCTTGGAGTGGAGAAGACAGAACAAAACTTATGTCCAATTAATATAGATTTAAATCAGCTAAATAAGCATTTTTCCGTTTCAGCTACTTTAGCACAAATAAAGCTAGCACTTTAAGTCACCTTCTATCTTCCCCAATTCCCGATTGTTCCTGTTTTAAGTTTAGTCAATTCTCCTTAAGTGACGTTAAGAGAAATATTACTTCTGTTGGATCTGATTGCTTATCTATCATAAAATGATTATTCCTATCATTGAGATCGTAGTTCCTGTTATAACGTCTATACTGAATTCATCCATCAACTCTTTTTATTTTCCTTCCGTCTGGAGAGATGGTCATATAGTTCCTAAACCAAAAAAAATAATCCATCTTTCTTCTCTGATTACCGTCCAATATCTGTGCTTTCTTATCAAAAGTGCTCGAGCGCCTTGTTCATCAGAAATTTAGCACATTCCTATGTAACCAAAATTTCCTATAATTCCTATTTCATTCCTAATTTATTAAATCCTTTTCAATCTGGTTTCCATTTCGATCATAGTACGACAACTGCTTTGATCAAAATAACAGATAACATTAGAAAAGGTATGACTAATCGGATGGTCACTGCGATGGTGCTGTTGGATTTCACTAACGCTTTCAATACAGTGAACTATGATATCCTGCTTACCATTTTAGTTTCTCTTAACGTATCTCCTGAGGTGGTTAACTGGTTTCGAAGTTTCTTGTATGACCACCGGCAACGCATTCATATAGAAGACTCATATTCTGATTGGTCTGCTATAAATACTGGTGTTCCACAGGGTGGCGTGTTGTCTCCATTCCTGTTTTCAATTTTCATTAATATAATTTGCCATCAAATATCTTCTCTCTATCACCTATATGCCGATGACTTGCAGGTTTACGTTACAACATCGTTATTAAATTTGCCTCGTACTATCGATTTAATAAATCAAGACTTCGCTCGGATATCTACGTGGAGTAAATCTTACGGACTTGTAGTAAACCCCGCTAAAAGCCAATCTATGGTTATAGGCAGCCATAAATTATTGTCAAAATTAAATACGTCTGATTTACCATCTCTGATATTTGACGGTACACCAATTCTTTACGCACAAAAAGTTAAAAACTTGGGAATTACAATAGATCAATATTTGTCCTGGGAGCCGCAGGTTATTGAACTCGGCCAGAAGCTTTTTGGAGCAGTCGCTTCTCTTCGTAGACTGCGAAATTTTCTTCCTATACCTAAAAAAATTGTGCTGGCTAACTCTTTATTACTACCTATTCTTGATTATGCTGATATTTGTTATCTCGATATTTAAAATGAGTATTTAAATAGGCTTGAGCGACTCCAAAATTCTTTGTATGTGTTTGTTTGCATTTGTTCTCCGCAAATATGTGTTTCTGACTATTGAAAAATGCTCAAGTGGCTTCCTATAAGACTTCGCAGGAATACTCATATTTTATATCTTCTATACTGTGTGCTGTTCAATCCTTTTACCCCCTCTTACTTAAAAGAACGATTTGAGTTTTTAAGTAACTCTCAAAATCGTTCTCTGCGATCCAATCAAAACCTGATCCTCAAAATGCCTACTTCCTTTTTCACCAACTCCTTTATAGTCAAAGCTGTTCGGCTCTGGAATTCCCTTCCTACCTATATTAGACGTGCTAAGAGTCCTTATCGCTTTAAGTCTCTGCTCAAAGCACACTATCTAGCTCACTAAAATCCTTTAGATTATTATTATGCACATGCATGCTCGTTTACGTATATGTATGTATATATAAAATGTCTCACAAGACAATATTTATTTGGTGTATTATGTATGAGTTTATGTATGTCTATGTATATATTTATATCAAGCAAGTACACCTCCTACCGTTTTGGTATATTCCTACACCATAAGGTTGCCTGGCAGAGATCGCTTATAGCGATAAGGTTGCTTGCTGTATATTCTTCTTTTTTTATGTGTTTCTTTGTTTTTATATATTTTATTTGTGGTATACAATAAAGTATATTATTATTATTATTATTAAAGGTCATTATTTTAATCTGTTAATCTAATTAAAGTGTTAAGTAAAGTAAAAATGTGATTTCAAATTTTACTTGCATTTCAACTTTTCATGACTAGCCTAATATTAGGTGTAATCGTTAAGCTTCTATTAGGCCTAACTTAAAATTTTTAACAAATTTAAAACTAAATTTAATTATAAATACTAATGAAAATCCTTCAGAATCTAATTTAATAGAAATATGAAATATAATTTAATATTCGCAAGATCGTGACGTTGATAATATTTAAAGTGAGTGTCCTAAGAACAAAATTAGGTGTCATTAGCGACCCTATGTAATATAGATATTAAATTATTATAATAGTCTCTTAAATAGCTGTTTTAAATTATAAAAGGTCTTTTACCATGGCCACGTTCAATACTTCACAAACAGAGCCTTTTAAACCAAGTAATCCTTTTAGCTGTCGCTTACATTCGTCTCACAGTGTTTTATAGCTGTTTCATTTATCACACATCTCCCTAGTAAAGTACCTAATGAGTAATTAGTTGTTTTTTCAAATGGTGACAATTATAAATGTTAATATTATTTATTGATTGACAATCATATAGTATAGCTATATATGGTATAGCTATATAGTGTCTGAGTGTAAAGGCATTGGTTGCGAGTTCGATTCCTGTTCTGGGGAATGATTAAATTCATATTGTCGCTCTAGTAATAAGACAAAGCAAATTATCAATTGATTATTTATATTTCACGGGAAACAACTGGAATAAAATAAATAAGATTAGATCAGCATGAAATTTATATATATATATATATATATATATATATATATATATATATATATATATATATATATATATATATATATATATATATATATATATATATATATATATATATATATATATATATATATATATATATATATATATATATATATATATATATATATATATCATCTCAGAGGGTGTCTAGCCAATTATCTGTCCGATATTTGGTTTCCGGCATACGGGTACGCGACCCCGGGACCTCGAGCCACCACTTTCATAACCCGATCCAATCCATGTAAGTGGTGTCCCTCCCCTATATTCCAAGTCTTTCTGCCTCTTATTCCCTTTCCTTTCCTGGTTTCTCCCAGTAATGGGTTTGGAGGTCAGATGGCAATCGCTCCACAAAAAACCACTTCGCCACTCATATGGACCGATTGGTCTTAGTCTGAAGGCAGACCCTGGCAAAAAGCCGGGACTAATGCCAGGAAGAAGAAGAAGAAGAAGATATATATATATATATATATATATATATATATATATATATATATATATATATATTATAGATATATATATATATATATATATATATATATATATATATATATGTATATATATATATGTATATATATATATATATATATATATATATATATATATATATATATATATATATATATATATATATATATATATATATATATATATGTGTGTGTGTGTTATATACCCATATTCTCGTATATAACATCTAAATTTATAGTCTTAAGTTAATGCTAACAGCAATTACTCAAACTACCTGTTCTAACGTAAAATGGAAAAACATATAAAAATTGTGAAACTCATAATTCTTACGCTCCACAGTAATAAATCAAATGAAGATTGGCAAAAGCAAATTATCGACGGTCAGAAAATCTAAAAAGGAAATGCTTTAGCTTCAAACACATAATATAACGAATTATTAGAAAAAATCTTCACATTTCTCATAATTCGCAGCCCATTGCCGCCCATGACCGCCCATGGTCTGGCCCCATAATTTACTTTTTTTCAATTGTTACAAGTTTAAGAACAAAAAGATTTATTCGACAGCCGCCTACAACTTTTATTGTAAAAAATCTTCGAAATATTTGATGGGCACCAATTCCTCGTTACGTCACACTCATTAATTTATGATGCATGATCGAGCTGTATTTTGATTAAAAAAGTTTGCTTCGTAAATGCGTTTAATTAAATTAATATTGAATTACGATAGAGAAATATAGGGCAATGATTTAAAACAGCTATCCCTAATTTGAGACGACTAATATGTCGATTAGAGTAGTTAAGTAACAGAGATGTCAATTAACACTTAATTATAAATAAATCGTAACAAATGGTTTTTTTATTTGATAGTGGCCAGGACATAGTTGTAAAAAGTATTGCTAATTAGTTTTGTTTGTTCCAACGCAATCACTTTTAAGACCAATATAGTAGGTAAATATAAAATAAATTTCAAAAATAATTCTATACAGGAAGGTAAAAATTTTAGGGAAATTACACATAGTATGCATTAATTACAAGAAAATCTACCAAATTAATTTCCAAGTCATATAAAATAATAATTTATTGCATTATAATTTTTTTTAGTCATCAGGTAATTATTCAAAAGGTTCCAATCAGATATATTTAATCCTAATATAAAAATTATTATTGACCATCATTGTGTAGTAGTACATTATTGGATTGTAAACGAAATGATTGTGAGTTCAATTCTCATTTGGAAGAAATAATTTTCATTTCCCACCCTAGCAATACAAACCGCAGCTTTAAGTTCCGCCACACAATGTTTCGAAATTAGTAGAAAGTAGAGTATGGAGGGTCTTGAGACTAAGTTCATTATGTTTACCTTACTGTGTGGGATAAAGCTTGAATCTATTAATAGTATAGGAGATATTAATATATGTTAATAAAAGTAATAATAGTATTGTATACTAGATATTAATATTAAATGTCGTTAACAAACAATTTAAATATACTCGTAATATAACACGTACAAAGCTCTATACAAACATTCGACTTTATTATAATTAAATTGAATTTACTATAATTGAAATTTCTATAATTAGCACAGAATAGCTTTAGCTGTTCAAGCTTGATATGTTTGTGATTTCAAATATTTAATAAGAGACCATTATGTCGTAGTGGGACACAATGGGAGTGGATAGTGGGTTCAAAGAAAAAATATATATATCTTATCTTTTAATTAATTGCCATAAAAATAGCTTTACACCATATATAATATGTATAAATTTAGCTATTATTTCATATAAAAATGATAAATCTATTATTATTAATAGATACGTCTGCCGCTTCGACCGCTTGGTCGATGCTGTCGGATTAACTCTGGTGCATATAAGGTCTTTTTTCTTTACGAATAACTTTGTCTTTGTCTATGAAAATATATACATACATAAATAAAAATTCCGGAGATAGCTCGGACAAACAAGAACAGACAGACAAATAAGATTCAAAATATTACGTTTGTGTTTTAGTATCGTGTTTATATAACTATATTCACTTGAAAAAGCATAGTTATAATATAAATAAAATCACATTTCATAAATAATAAATTGTTTCAAAAGTAATTTATTCAAGTACCCATTTCGTCGAGTCTATTTTTTTATTCATAAACATTATTAACAAAATATATTTTTATATAAAGCTTATATTAGCATTATACATCTAATTTTCTAAAGCTTCATTCGTACACCTAAATTATTTCAACTAAAATAAAGCTTTAAATACACTTTAATCCTATTATTTTCTTCTTACACACACCTAATTAAACACACCACAAATTGTTATTAGTATTTAAGGTAGGAACATAGTGCCCAGACACTCTTTCTCCGGTTTCCACTCGAATTTGAGACATTTTGTGTTAAGTGTCGGAATTCAAAACCGCACTTTTCTTCCTTAGAGAGGACAAGTAATAATAATTAAGTCGTCGTGGCGCAGCGGCACACCGTCTTACGGTAAATGCGACGGGTGTGGCGTCAAATTCCACTTGCGGAAACTGAAATATTTCAATTTTCTTTCCTCTGGTAACAAGACAAAGCGCGGCGTTGAGATTCGCCACAACACGCAATGTCTCAAAATTGAGCATCAGACGTGTTTTAACAGTATACAGTGAAAATATTTATTTATTTTATGCTAATTAATAACTCCCCCAAGTGGCTATCGAACCCACTATCTTCACATACAGTAAGAAGCACTCACGGCGGCACAATGGTCAGAATTTTCAAACAACATAAACATTAAATTATTTTCGAGCGAAATTTAAGTTATAAAATTTTTGAAGCACCCTCAAACAAGTGCGGTTTCCGCCTAAAAAGTTTTTGGAGAACGAAGAGATAGAAAATTATGCGGAGTACCCCAATTACTAAGCCATTTTAGCTCACAGCTTCAATGCTAGAGATATTAGACAGAATACAAAGGAAAGCTAAGTGATAAATGTCTCTTGATAGTTAGAAAGAATAAAAAATTAAAAATATCAGTCAAAAGCGCACTCGCGCAAGAAATTATATCTGTCGTCTATTTATAAATTTATTTAACTTTGTTTTTAGTATTTCTTGTTATAGCGGAATACATCATCTCTGAAAATGTCAAATAACTTACTGGTGACAGACGAACATACAAACAAACGGACAGACGGACAGCGGAGCTTAGTAAAAGGATTCTATTTTACCACATATGTACTGAAAATACATATGATATATTAATAAAATACCCTAAAAATACCCATAAACGTAAGTTATGTAACACAACTTAAACCTTAAATAAAAAAAAATGATGTTCAAAAATTTTACCTTTCTATATTTTTCCATCTTCTATGGAACACTATGAAAAAAGCGTTTAATTATTTTCCGAGTAAATTAGAACAGTAAAATAATTGCTTTCTAAAGAAAAACATTGTTGAGTATCTTGAAAATCGAGATCGACTTTTCTAATTACTCTCAGAGGCTAGTATTGTATAACTTGTCGAAGTTCACTTTGTTTGTACGTATGTTGGAGAAAAGTCCTATATTCGATGCCTATCAATACTTCGATCATCATTTAAATAATGTATAACATTTTAAGCTTATTTCATAGCAGGGTATTTTATAGCAGGGTAGGCAGAAGGAACCGTAGGTTGAAGGAACCTAGTGTTAAGACACTCCGGTCCCCACAAATTAAAAAAAATTAAAAAAGAATTAACTACAAAATAAATAAAAATAGACAACATAAAGAACGAGCGTTGGTAAATTTTATAAATTAATATGCAAATATTTAGTACTACATCCAGGATCATGAATCTGAATGAATGAATACATTTATAACCTGGAATAATAATTGATCGGAATATGAACAGTCAATTTTGGCAAAGTGCTGATCGCGTTGCCTTTGCTTTGCATCTCTTTGAGACTGGTCTACTGGGCCTGCGCTAGGCCACAAGTGTTGGTAAACCCATTTACCTTATGTCCAGTATGCGATACATGTGAGTGCATCCATGCACTCTGTTTCTTAACGTGGTAATTGAATAAATTGAATATTTGTGCTGAGGTCTGCAATTTCCAATTTTTTGGATTTAGTCGGATATTAGGAACGAATTGTCTTGATTCTAGTAGATCTTTCTAATTATCCTGTTATGCTGAGTAAGGGTCAATTCACACGATAGTGTCAATCACAATTTGTTCTTAGTCTAGTAAAGTGTATTACTACTACTATACTTGTTCTAGAAACAATGAAAGCATTCATAATATCGGTATAGTCAAGTTCCGGTCTAGTCACGCTCCAACAACGAATCGTCTAACAGTGTGTAGCGTAATAGCGTGTATGCTCTTCCGTTCCCTGTGATAAGAAGGGAACTCATGGCTTATAAATTTGTGGTAATACCACAATAAAAAAATTAATTTGAATTATTAATATAGTTATAATAAGTATTAAATATATATATATATATATATATATATATATATATATATATATATATATATATATATATATATATATATATATATATATATATATATATATATATATATATTTACTATAGTCTCGCTTAAGGCTCTTCTGAACTACACAAATGCTTAAATTCGGATTTACTCTAACATATTATTGTCATATAAATATTCTTTTCGAATAGCTCTATCTATGTAAAGCCGATAGACACTATAGTAGAGCAACAAGCAAGTGTGTAAGTTTCTCTCTCACCAATCACTACACAATTGTACTTAAGAAAACATATAAAAATTTCAACGCAGCGGGATTCGAACCCACGCCTCATGATTTCCATGAGGTTTCCATTTATATGTTTTCTTTAAGTATTTTTTCTATTCTTAATGTGGATTAACACTTTAAAAATCATCAAAGTACACAATTGTATTGTTTATTCAATGACCGTTATGGCGCAGCGTCACAGCGTCTGCCTGTAAAGTGACAGTTGTGGATTCGAGAAGGAGTCGAATTTCTATACGAGAAGAAAAAAAATCCTCGCTCTGGCAACAATATAAAGCGAGGCGAGTTGAGATCCGACATTCAACACACATATGTTCAAAAAAACATTTATTCACTTTCTTCCAGATAGAGTATAGATTAGGAGATGAAAGAACAAACAACTATTTATATACTTGATGATTTTATAAATATTTATGTATATATTGATGATATATATAATATATAATACATTTATTTATTTATTTAGCTTAGCTTCACGCTGTATCCCGCACATAGCAGGTAATATAACTTTGTGTTAAGACACACCGTTCTCCGCTTTGCGCCTTTCGAGGCATTGCGCGTAAAGTGGCGGTACTCAACGCCGAGCTTTACTTTGTTGCCAGAGCAAAGAAATGAAAATAATTAATTCTCGCCGAGTGGGAATCGAACCCACAAGCCGTTGCGTTTTTAAATGTTACCAAAAAAAATGGTTAAACAAAAAATATATAATGTGTTAATTATTTCGCCCATCAATAAATCAGCTTTTCTTTACACTTCAATCAATACAAGTGTTTGCTTCACGAGTAATTAAACTGAGCTATTTAAAGTGTCAAGTACATTCTCTGATTTTAACGTTACGCTCATTAATTGACTATAGATTATCGCATTGTTATATATATACATATATATATATATATATATATATATATATATATATATATATATATTAATATATATATATATATATATACATATATATATATATATATATATATATATATATATATATATATATATATATATATATATATATATATATATATATATATATATACATATATATATATATATATATATATATATATATATATATATATATATATATATATATATATATATATATATATATATATATATATATATATATATATATATATATATATATATATATATATATATATATATATATATTATATATATATATATATATATATTATATATATATATATATATTATATATATATATATATATATATATAGATATATATATATATATATATATATATATATATATATATATATATATATATATATATATATATATATATATATATATATATATATATATATATATATATATATATATATATATATATATATATATATATATATATATATATATATATATATATTATATATATATATATATTATATATATATATATATATATATATATATATATATATATATATATATATATATATATATATATATATATATATATTTACTATAGCTTTACTTTGTAGAACGTTTGTCAGTTCAGTTCTTTTCATCCCATATGTCACATCGGTTCGTTCAGCTTCATCTATCGCATATTAATTTCCAAGCAATTAAGTGTCTTTTTATAATTACAAAATTTCACTTTTTTTTTCAAGTATATATAGTAATTTTCTTTATGTTTGTTTATAGATGAACTGGTTTTTATGGAATTTTCATTGGAAAATTGAAAATCTTTCTCGTAATTGCCGCGGCATTGAAATTTAGGCAGGAAAATCCTCGTCTCCACTTACGAGTACTATCCGCTTATATAAAATATTACATATTAAATGATAATTTTATATTTCATTATTTTTCTTAGACAAATTGAAACGAAAGGAAAATATTGGTCAAGTGCGAGTCATACTTGAGCACCTAGTGCTCCGTATCAATTTCATGATTTTTTCAATAGAAAATACAAATTGTAAAGTTGACTCAAATTTGAACTACACGTATAACTACACATTTGTTCTAGTTTATTTCTGTGTTATATTTATAAGTTTAAAATGTTTTTACTATAAGCACTATTTTTATTTTTACCATTATATCAGAACTCAATGGGAATTCTTATAAATTCTAATGACAACAAAATGAAGCATAAACGCCCGTATCGTTTCGAATTAGAAGTTTGATTTTCTGTGTTTGACAGGATCAATGATTTGGATATTTAATATTAATTTAAGATTGATAGCTTTATGCAATTTTGAGAATACGCCATCGACATACATACAGACAGACAGACATACATCGACAGACATACACATTTTTCCAATTAAGATACGGAACCATAAAAATAGAAAATAAAACTCATAGATACGTTACATATATATTACATAAGAGCAACTCGAACAGGCGTGCGAAGCTGCGAACGGTTCAACAATAAAAAATATAACAGGATGGGCGGTGAAAACTTAGTTTCAAGACACTTCGTTCACCGTTATTTATAAATCTAAATAATATAGATAAAAATAATGATTTTATATTCTTCACTGTAATCACTGACACAGGTATAGCATGTATATTGAGTTATAAAGCATAGAAGTTATTTTCATTCAATATATTAAAAAATAGATAACAGTTTCAGTTTATAGATATATTTTAAATAAAAAAATTATATACTATTATTAAAACTATCCTAAGTTCGAATATGTTCCGTAGAAAGTTAAATTGCATTGGCAAAACGTAGAGAGCTCAAAACGCAATACCTAAAATCCAGGTGAAAATTGGAATACGGAAAAAAAAGTTAGAAACGTCTACCAACCCTAAGCAAGCACAGTATAAGCAAATATATTTGTTTGTATACATATACATATGACTAACAAATCACGTTATTCACTTAAAGGCATAATATATTATGATATATGACCCAAATATAAGCATTTTCAAATTTATTCCATTTACAATAAGGTTCAATGAAACAATCAAAACTCCGATGATGTTCCGCGGGTACGCGGAGCAATTAAAATGGCGTCCGCAATATGGCGGCGGTTCCGCTCTGAAATGAATTCAATTTAAGTCATCGCTATGCATACCTTTTGATTGAGAATGTTGAATATTTCAACATTCAACATTCAACATTCGTGTACAGGTCGGTGGTACTCGTATAATGTGGTGGGAGTATTTCTAATTACAGGACTCGTTGTTTGATATTTATGAGCTTTGTTTTTTTTTCTTTTGTTTATGAATAGATTGACTTAGGTTATTTTTTTTGTAATAATTTTCAATCATCCACATTAGAAATTGTATCTTTACAATGCAGAAATAGCTCTGTTTTATTTTGTATCTACGACTACGATATTAATAAATGACTTATTTACGACATAAGCAAATGTGGCCCGACAATGGTACCGAAATTATGGGTCCCCAAATCACCTGTATACAACGCTATTGTAATATTTTTTTTTAATTCCCAACTCCCAAAGTTGTCCTCATTTCATTAAAGACCTGGATATGTCGTAAGATATATATATATAAATATATATATATATATATATATATATATATATATATATATATATATATATATATATATATATATATATATATATATATATATATATATATATATATATATATATATATATATATATATCCATATAAAAAGATAAATTAGATATATACCAATATGTTCGATTAAATATGTAGAAAGCTCAAGCATCTTTTATAGCTGATAAAAATCGTCGCTTGGCAAAGTGATAATTCAATACTCAATAACAAAACGCAAGAACTTAATGCACTTTAAAATATTAACACATATTTTTACTATACGCTCTGTCGTTTTCATAAAATAAGTTTTATATTTTTATAAAATTCGAGTTGTATTGTTAACTTAAATGTATTTATTATATTTTTTTCAAACCATTCTTGTAGCAACGGCCCATATCGTTTCAGTTTAATACATTTTATTGCTAATTGTATATGAAATTAGCTTTTATCTGCTACTTTAACGTAGAAGAAACTTAGTTTTCATATGCACAATGGGCTAAAACGAAACCATTAACGTTATATAGTATAGCATATAACAGCCTATCTTTAAATATACTAACCATGGAAATTAAAAAAATTATTTCACTGAGTGGGAATCGAACCCAAAATCGTCGTCACAATCAGGCGCCACGATAGCCTTATTATAAGCATTACAATTTTGTTGCGTAGGCAAACAAAATGATTAGTTTTTTACAAGAGGGTTATTTATTTTATAGTTTAATCGATATGGTGTAAAGCGTTATTTTACGTTTAACCTTTTACATACAACGCGTGGCTGTAAAGTATCGGTATCTGTCACATTGCGCTTCACGAGGCGAACTGCAGCGTTGAGTTCCGCCACTCCACAATCAATGTCTCGAAAATAAGTTGGATAGTGGGTAAAGGAGTACTTTGACACTAAGTTCTGCTTAACCTGCTATATGCATTGCAACTTATATGCAACGTAAAACTACAAAATAAATAAATTATACTTGAATAATCATAAAATATTTTCAATTAAACTTCACATATAAATAATAGAAATAAAATTTATGTTATGGCTGAAAAACTATGAACTAAACAAAACATACGTACAAAATTGAAAAGCACGTTGTAAGATAAACTTAAACTTTAAACCACTTTAAAACTTTATCCATTCTTTTAGTATTATTTAATAAGTTTTGTTCGAGAGAATTTTTCTAACAGTGTTAAATCAAAAGTACCAGATACCATTCAATTTAGTCATCGTGACAGACGACGGATAATGGATGACTAATGACGGATGACCGATGACGGATGACAGACGACGGATAATGGATGACTAATGACGGATGACCGATGACGGATGACGGATGACGGATAACGGATGACGGATGACGGATGAATTCGTTCTTAAATACAGAAACTAAGTTCATAAACACATATAAACATAGATTAGGAAATCTATGTTTATATGTGTTTATCATTTAAAATTACGCATTGCCCATATTCATGGCTTTTGCCCTGTATATTGAGTCGGAATTCAACGTTGCATTGTTACCTCTAAATGTGGATCGAGGCTCACAGCCATGTACTGTACACACAAAGTTGCTTAGCGCCAAAATGGCATCATAACTTACATATTATTATGAAAAATGCACTACATTTAGCCTATCATTTAGCCTATCATTTAGTTTAGCCATTAAGCTGCTTTTACGTTATTAGGGTAATGCTCTTTTGTCGAAAGTTTCTTTTAATTCGGTATCCTAATGCCTTTTGTTGTCATACTGTAATATACGTATCAAAATTGTTGTTAGGTTTAGATGCAACATTAAATGAATGAGGTAAATTATTATAATTTATAAAAGGATTAAACGTATAGAAATTAAATATAAACTAAATTTTTTATCGGTAACAAGTAGTAACAACATTTTTAGTTCAAAACTTGTAGACACTGTATTCTCCATTAGGTAAAGTAGGTTGGGAGAGGAGAAATTTTTCGAGACTCCATTTACCAAATTTTCCCCTAATACAAGAAGCAATGTATTGAATTGTGGAACTCAGCGCCATATTTAACATTTACTAACGCGTTAGTAAATTATTTTTGAATGGACATCCAATCCACAACCATCTCGCTTACAGTAAAACCTTGTCTCATTCCACTATGATGGCTCTTATACTATTACTGTAATTATAATCTAACTTGAAAGAGCTTTGCAGATTATCTTTAAGCTTTTAAAAATATTTTTCGTGTTTATTATTTATATATGAAATAACGTTCTGTTACAAAGCAAAAATATATAAGCAGAAATCCCCCAAAACCAACAGTGCTGGCCTACAGATACCAATTGCTAAGAACCTCCAACTTCTTTGTTTGACATTACACTAACTTCGAATCAAACTCTCAGTTCACTGTAAATTAAAGCTCGAGGAAAGCTTAAGAAAACTAAGGAAAGTTCAAAAGTTGATCGAGATGAAATAAATATTGACTGGAAAATAAATAGTGTTCCTGTTGATATTATTAATGTTATATGAGAGATGAGATATATATATATATATATATATATATATATATATATATATATATATATATATATATATATATATATATATATATATATATATATCTCATCTCATGCTCAAAGCAATAGACAAAAGGCCATCAGAATAGCAAAATAAAAACAAATTTTTCAACCGCACTGTACGAGCTGAATATCATCTCCACCACTTGGATACTTGCCACTCCACTACTGTGGAATAGCTTGCCGGCAGCAGTGTTTCCAGGTCGATATGACATGGGTATCTTGAAAAAGAGCGTCTACCTCGACCTTAAAGGCTGGCAACGCACCTGTAACACCTAGGTGTTATGGGGTCGTGGGCGTCGGCGATCACTTGCCAACGGGTGACCCGAACGCTCGTATGACTTGTCTTTACCATAAAAAAATCGTAAGTCTAAATGTCTCAAATCCAGATGGTAAGCGAAGAGTAGAGTGCTATTAGTTGGTACCTTAACCTTACCCTGCTGTGCACGGGATACAGTGTGAAGCTAAAAAAATAGTGATAAAAAATACACACCTAGGCCTAGAATTACTTTATATTGTAATGCTATTCTAGGCCAAACTTAGCTATTGTTATGTGAACATTATCGTTGCGTCAATATTAAACCCTCTTATTGTCGGCCGTACTTTCTTTGTTATACACTATTTTTATTATAAAAGTCATCCATCAAAAGTGTACAGTCATTCTGAAACATAATGTTATCGAATAATCAATTCGCAAATTAATACATTTTACCTAAAGGGGGGAAATAGTGTAATGGCATTCAGTATTTCTACTCTAGCTTATGTTAGCCTCACATTTTTCATCCAGGCATATATATATATATATATATATATATATATATATATAAGAGCATATACATTTATATGATAGGATGTCCCAAAATTCCAACGGGACCGGGAAATGTCGAGTTTATACGTTTTTAAGTTGTAATAAAACTGTAGACTTAGATTATGTATCAATAGATCATCGTTAAGAACATGGTCAGTACTGACAGTTGTAGATTCGATACAAAGTCGGTGATAAAATATTTGTAATTGAAGTTATTTTCAATTCCTCTCTACAATTTTCTCAATTGCTTAAAAAATAATGTGAAAATTACATACATTTATACAAATGTTGCGCTAATTAACCAAATAATAATATGTTTACTAATTAAAGGAAGTTAATAAACCAATTTAATCGAAATGATCATGTTAAATAATATTAATTTAAGTAATAATTTAATCATTTCAAAATTAATTTTTATTTTAAACCAAATTATCATTATACCGATGCCATGTAGTTTAGTTTAACAGAATCTGACTGTAATTGCGGTACTTGGGGGTTCGATCCCCAGTCAGAGGAACATCTTCCAACACCCCCCTCTGCTATGACAAAGCGTGGCGCTAAGTCCCGCCGCTCACTTGGCTGTTTGTCCAAATATATAATATAAAAAAAGTTTATATAAAGGTCTTAACTATGGCTTCTGTCAATAATCTTAGATTTTTAGAACCAATAGATTTAAATATCCCAAAATATAATAAATTAAAAAAATATATATGCTTTGGGTCCACTTCTACTCTCCACCATATCTTCAAATGGATACTGCCTCGAGTAGGAATTGAATTAACAAGCATATCAGCTGTATATTGTCTGTATATGAAGATCATAATTTCTCTTACTAATTAAATGTCAATTTATAGTTAACGTCAAGTCTTCTTATAATATATACAGTTCCATATATCTATATAAAACTTTATAAAACAATATAATATAGTTACTTACATTACCATGCTCGTAACTTACGTAAGTTTTTTTTAGCTGATATATATATATATATATATATATATATATATATATATATATATATATCCAGTATACCTACAGTAAACCTTAAAACCAAATAAGTTAGTAAGTAACAAGTTTGACAATGGAATAATTGACGATGAACAAAAGAGTGACGATAAGGCATTTGGTTTCACATCATATTAAATAAAAATAATGAATAGTGATGTAGCTTTATTTTAAACGTAGTTATTTCGTTATCTCAGTAAGTTAAATTACTTAGAAACTTTATAAATAGGAACACGGCATATGATATTATCCATATTGCATAAATTATTTTTTTATTAGTAACAGTGTAATATTAAAAATAGCCCTTATAATGTTGCCTCAACTAATCTTTTGAGCAGCTTAACTAATTTCAAGAGTACTCGAAGGGAGAATATTTTATATTTCCATCGAGTATTATAAAATTAAAAGCTTTTATTTAGTCAAGTGCATCCGTTTTATTTTCATTCATCATATTATTTTCATGATTGTAGACCAACAGAGAATACGAATTGTAATCGCATGCTTTTATTTTTTTAAATTCACTACTTATTATAAATTTTTTAAAGTGTGTTTCGCCGGAAATAGTCATACAAATTACTCATGTCCTGATTTTCCCTTGTTTGTACTATAAGTTCTATATTATTGCTAAATTTCATAACTCTAGGTCAACGGAAAGGGGTTCTATGCTCTTCTCTATGCACGAGAAAACGGTCTTGACACAGACAGACAGACGGACAGGAAAATATCCTATAAGGGTTGTATATATTTATTTTTTTATATATAATTTTTTTCTTTACGTACGGAACCCCAAAAATGTTAAACTCTTACATAAAAAATGCTTACTTTAGCAACACAATGCAACTTTAGTAACAGTATATTTAAATTGAAATCAACCAATCACAACACTCCAATTATTACTAAAGACAATTTTCATTGTGCCACCATTTTATAAAATACGTTTATAAAAAAAAATACCTTCTCCATCATTACTTCAGCTCGTCATACCGTGATCAAATTGCCATAATGAATTTCTTTTTCTTACATTACCAAGTTGTTTGTAGCAAATAACTTACTTATTTTCAAGTCTTTTGTAGTCCAATTTTTATTCTATTCATAATACGCTTTGTTTTTTTTTTAGTAATGAGCATGTTTTTCTGTCATTGGAACAAAAGGAGCTGATTATTGTGGGCCTGTGTTGTTGTAAAATTGTATTGTGTCTGACTGTTCGTTATTGATATGGATTCAAGTCTCAATAGAGGTCTTATATATGGATGTTAGTTGAGGTAGAAAAAGGAGTTTTTAATGAAAATTTTGGTCTCATAGTATATTATGTATTTTGAAAGTATATTTTTTATAATAAATGAATATATTAAGTGAATTTTTTCATCGCCAACTAAGATATTGATTGCTAAACAATAACTTAACATGTGCATACAAGATTTTTTTAACAATTTTGATTGCTATTTTTGTACAAATATTAACCTTGTTTTGTTCTTGTTACAGGTAGCTACTATCTTCTTTATTCCAACAAGTTGTCGTAATAGGCATATGGTAATCAAACGAATTAATTTAAATTAATGTTAATATAACGTTTTCCTCTATTGCTATCATGTAAGCTACAGAGCCAGCATTCGTGAAATATGGAATAGGCAGAGAGAAACCAGTGATCAAAAATTATGAAACGTAAAAAATCCAAAACAATTTCCAAATAACACAATATTAGAAAGTTATATTGTTTTAGTTAATAGCTACGGCAATTTGTGAGTGTAGTGCCTAAAGAGATAAAGAAAAATTTTCATATTTATATAATAAAGTTGATTTTTATTTGATTAAATTAATCTTTAAATTAATTTTTATTTGATTATAAAAGCTTTGCTAGTATACCTCTGATATTTATGAAGCATTGCAAATTTTTTCAATCATTTGGGGCTGAAATTATTTTTTTTGTTTAATTTACAGTGTAAAGCCAATTTTCCTACTCTGAAACTGAAAGATAAAAAAAGAATAATAAAAAAAATATACGTATAAATATAGAGATACACAGATATACAAAATCGTTATTTCCTGTATATCAGTATTCGGATGTTCCATTATCAATAGAAGACTAGAATATTTAGTCTTCAATTCTGTTGTAAAATAACAAAAATCAGAAAATTCTATTTTGAAATCTAAATGCTTTTAATTTTTACGTAAGTTCAATATTACAAAAGTAGTATTCAACACAAAGCAGATTAAATTTTTAAATTTTAAATATTATGTTAGCAAAAGACGTGTAAATATAGCAAGAACCTTAATTTTTATTTTTTTTTGTTATTGGAACATCAGTAAAGAGTCTGACTGTTAATGATATAGTTATGAGTTCGATTCCTTCTCTAATATTTGAAATGTTAAAATTAAATATAATTTATTTAATTTTAACATTTCAAATAATATCTGCTCAACATTTAATTCTAATTCGGGAGGAACGTGGAGAATGGAGAGTATTAATATATATATATATATATATATATATATATATATATATATATATATATATATATATATATATATATATATATATATATATATATATATATATATATATATATATATATATATATATAGATTTAATAAGATTTCTGATAGAAGTGAAATATCTGATTGAACACGTGATAGATTTCGTCTCGAATTCCATTCGTAAGAATGTTTAGAATGTTTATATTATAGATATTTTCGTTTTCCTTGTATGGTTTAATAATGTGTGGGGTAAAATTTCGACATTCGACACGTAATGAAATGTACTGGTATAATAAAATACGTGTACCCGATATTCATGATATCTGGAAAAAGTAATAAGCTGTTCCCAAGATTGTCTCATCCTTCCCGGTATAATGCGAGAAATATCTATCGATCTATAATCTAAAAAATATCGTCTAAGTGCCAGTGGGACTTGTGCACCAAGGGTTGTGGCCCTATTGTAAGTCAAATTTAATTTTTTTGCGTTTGCATTTTCGGTGACAATAAATTACCTATAAATTTTCGATTTTCGGATTTTCATTTATTATATTTACTGTAATTCATCGTTGCATATAACATATAACATATATACATATCATAATTGCACTGTAAGTTTACGAAGCATACAATCACGTATTTGTTGATTGCGTTGACTTAGAACTTAAATGTTTGTGATCCAAAGAACTGCTATTTGGATATTTTATGTAAATTTTACCTTATTACTATTTACAGATGAACAGACAGCCAGAGATTTGTTTCCTAACAAAGTGATCTTAAAATAATTCTGTTAATGCCTTTTGAGATACGGAATCCTATTTAAATCGTTTCCGTAAGAGAAATAAATAAATATAGGCGAAGTAGAACAAGTGCTGCCACATAACTCTTGTCATTTCACTTGTCAGTCTCAGAAGAATATACCCATATCAGAGTACTATCGTGGGACAAGTTGAAGATAAATAAAAAAGCTACTTGTCGTGTTTTTTTTAACAAATTTCGTCCCGTTACGCTCGCAATCTTGGTGACTGAGCTTATGAATAAGTAACGCTTATGCTTTTGCCACATTTGCCTTTAAAGCTTCTACTTCGGTTCACATAATTCACACTGAATACTTGAAGAGGTACTCCTTTTGGTTTTTCTGATAAGCAATATTTTATTTCTTTCCTTCTTCCTTCTTTCTGTCTGTTCAGACCAATTTTCAAATCTCGTGGAAGAATTAAGCTGAAATTAATATTAAGCATCCAAGTCGACAACCTCTTGACAACCACAGTAAAAATAAAACTACTAATTTAATGCAAACAAAATATATGAGCGTTTATGCTTTATTTTTTTTTGCATTTATTATGAAAATCGCTGCGTAAATAAAACCCGCAGGGTACTTCCCGTTGACCTAGAATAATAAAATTTATCCATGAGTTAGATATTATAGTACAAGCATAGGGAAAAATTCAAAAATTGACAATTTATAAATATATGCCAGAAAAAGACCATTACAAATTTATCATTTCATACAAAATTAGTGCATACGACCGCAAATTTAAGTTTGTCTACTCTTATTAGTTGTACTTAATTGACCTAGACTTAAAAAAAAATACAAGAAGTGATAAACAAGCAAACTTAAGTTTGTCAATATTTATTAGTAATATTTCACTCAGTGGAATACCTATGATCATGAAATAGGTACGGAACCCTTAGTGCGCGAGTACTATACGCACTTGATCTTGATTGAAATTGATTCTTTAGATTACATACATTTTGTTAGACGCTAGTGGTAGTTAAACCCATTTCTTCTTATGTATCTTCATTTCCATTACAATCTTAGGAAGATTATTGGGAGGTATAGATATGAATTATGTATAAGTTATTTATATGATATTACTAAATCAACTTGGCCCAGGAGGACAGCGCCTGACGATTGTGATACTCATTTGAAAAAATAAATTATTTTCTTTTCCATAGTAAAATAAAAAGCGGTGTTAAACTCTACCAAAAGTCTCTCTCAGAAAATGGAATGCGAAATCTTCACACTAGGCTATCTCTACTAACACCGCTATGGAATATATTATCGTGAAGCTAGCAAAAAAGAAATGGTATAAATTAACCTCTAAATTAAATTAATTTCCATCAATCAACTCAGTCTATTCGTATTCACTGATGGGCGTAGCCTCTTCCAGGATGCACCAGAGATTTCATTCAAAGCTTTAAAACAACCTTCTATATATCGGTGGTCCTTTGAGCTCATTCATTTTCATTTATCTCTTCTAATGCAAAATATAGAAGCAATCGTTATTGATTATTCAACATTGCGGTATTTACCTTAACTTTTGTATAAGTAACTTTGCAAATTGTTTTCCCAATAGAAATGTATTGTTACCTTTTGAAATTCCAAGTTAACACAAACATAACTTGTATAAACGTTACACTTTGAGCTATTTTTTATCTGTCTGTGAAATGAATTTATTTTATTATTAATATTCTAGTTATAAAAAATGTTCAAAGGAATTTTTACTGTAAGTAGCTTAAATTTAATTTATTTTTTGTACATAAGTAGATAGTAGATACATAGTACTTAAAATTCTTATTATAAGATAATATACAGAATATTTACACTCAAGTAATGACTCTTACATTGGACGGAACGGAGTTTTGAAACACTACATTCTCTCTATTTACCCTAGAGTGTAAAGAGACTCTACAGTATGTGAAATACAAGGTGAAGCTATAACTTACAAAAGTATTATATCCACATTTACATATTACGCTAAATTCGTAGCAAGCAATGAAATGTTTCGCGGGTAAATTTTAAGCAAAATTTACCTGTAAAAGTTAAAGACGTTTACAAGTCAGAACCGCAAATGTGAGTGAGTGTGTAGAGTCAATTTGTGATTGAGAGTTATTCAACTACTCCAGTCGCTGTGAGACGTGGCTGGAATATATGATGCTTTAGTTAGCTATGTACATATTGTAAATATATAAATATATAGCTGATTACATTTTGTTAAAAGGTTATTTTATTTAATAGCTTCACGCTTTATTACGCATATAGCAGGATAGCCAGAGAGTACTTGTTGTGAACACAAAAATCATTTACGGTGGCAATAAGAATATTTTAGCATATCATTTTCAAACAACAAACCTTTGTCTAAACATGTATTACATAACTGTAATCGTCCTAAAAAATACAAGCATTTAACAACATAAGTTACTATTAAGTTCCATTTTTTCAGCATATCCTGCATATATCAGAGTCTCTAGTGTCACTCCATAAGCTTGAGTGGGGGAACACAACGCTGTCCTTTGTTTTACTAAAGAGAAGAAATTATCCCTGGTGGGGCTCGCGACCCTCACGTGTACAGTAAGGCGCTATCCCACTGAGCCACGATGGTAACTTAAAGGAAGATATTTTTATTTCATTCGGGTCATAGTAAAAATATATATATATATATATATATATATATATATATATATATATATATATATATATATATATATATATATATATATATATATATATATATATATATATATATATATATATATATATATATATATATATATATATATATATATATATATATATATATATATATATATATATATATATATATATATATATAATATATATATATATATATATATATATATATATATATATATATATATATATATATATATATATATATATAAAATTACAACAGTTCTATTTTGACTGACCCGTTCTCGTTTTATTTGTTATCTCTTAACAGCCCAATGGTTTTGAATAAGCGCCTATACCTATTTTAACGTAAGTGTATATTTTTAGAATACAGTAGAGGCAGCGTCTATTAAAGTTGCAGTTGCAAATAACACAGTGGTTCCGTCGTGTTTTAATCTCAATCCGTTTTACAAAATTTTACATGGAAACTGATGTGATTGTTGTGATTTCAACAATCACATCACTTGAGATAATGAATTACTTTTTCCACTGTGGTAATTCAATTACGTCGTTGAGTACCGTTTTATAGTAAAAAGTATATTTTTGAAAAAAATTGAAATAATTTTGTTGGGCTAATACATCCATTTATGTTTATGTCATACTACTGGTAATCACTTTGATTTGGACTGTCCTATGCAGTATTTATATTATTTTATTTGTTGAAGTAAGTAAGTAAATGCTTTATTTCAACCACAAACTGCTATACAAGAAAATAATAAAAAAATATGTTAACTTTTTTAACTAATAAGGTTTGCCAATGCTGGTTTTTAGTGACCGCTTAGGCAACAGATGTTTGTCATACAATTCGTTACTCGCTTTCACAGAAGAGGGATACTTCTTAGCATTCTATACATTCATCGTGCCGGGCTCATGGCGTTGTAGGGAGAGGAACTCAGAGCAGCTTGGGACTTGGGACCTCTTTATAATCGTATTAACGCTTCCATTTCAACTGTCATCAAATCTGAAATTATCATACTGTATCACAATTGAAATATGCGATAGAATTGTGCTATTATTAGATATAAACAGGCCGATTTTGCTAATATAGCTCCAACTCCTACTTCTACCGTGTATGAATTAACTTGAACTCTATATATCTTCCATTCATACATCCCCAAAATCCAATTGTTGACAAATATTACAAACAACATGAAATTTATTGAATATTTAATACCTAATAAGAATATAAAAATATGAATTCGTATGTCATTTTCAATACAATAAAGCGCGGTTGAACGAATGCAATATCTGGTAAGGGGAAGAAACAGAGGTGATAGAAATCGTTGGAAGGTTCCAACAAATTTTGCTCATTGGAAAAGTTTTATCGCAAATACATGTTTTAAACTAAATCCAAATATATCAAAAGGGACGTTCTATTTGTGGGATATTTGTGGGATAGCTTCTGAATGTACACGTGATTGTTATGGGACTGTGGGTCCCATCCCCACTCGAGTAATGAACTCATAGTTAAAAGTCAGTTTTAAAAATGGGTTATCGCTGTTTACCCTGTTAATTGCGGGATACAGCGTGAAAACAAAAATATAAATATGTGGACTGCTTTACAAATTGGAATTCATATCTCATTAATTATAATATTATAATTGAGTATATTAAAGTTTATTCGCCAAATGTTCAATAACTTTTGTTATAGATAGATCTCAATGTATGAGATAGTAAACTTCTCAGTAAATGAAATCTAGATTTCGCTAACTTTGATTAATAACATAACTTGTACTTGGAAAGCTGTCTGCCTTAAGACAGCTTATTTGCAAAATGCTTGCCAAATCTTCAATTGAATTTCATTGGAATTGAATTTCTATTAATATTATTAATTAATATGTATTAAATTTAGTTAATTTAATTTAAATTGAATCACAAAAACTATTTAACTTTGGCAAATTTTTAAGATAAATTATACCTTGGATTATAATGAGTTAAGAATATTACTCTTCGTATTTAAAAATAAATTTGCATCATTATTTTACAATATTTTAAACGTACAGTTTATTGTTGAAATCTATTCAATTCGTGACCATCGTGGTGCAGTTACTGACTGTCAACACTTTAGACGTAGTTATAGGTTCGAGCTTCACTCAAATGAGAAATAGAGAAATATATTTCAATTATTTTCATGGGCAGAAGTACATGCCCAGTTAGCACTAGATCTACCTATCCCCGTATCTTTCTTGGTCTATGCGAGATGTAGAGGAAAAAGTATCGGTCAAATGCGAGTCATACAGGCGCACTGAGTGTTCCGTACCAAATTCACAAGGGAAATTTAAGTTGAAATTTAATAAAGCTAAATTTGCGAAAGTATACACTTGATTTAAATTCATTTTTATATATTCCTTTATTTGTGCTAGGTACCCTAGGAAGTACCATATGAGTATTGATTACGCTTGCAGCGTAACGATTGCAAAAACGAAATGCAAAAAACATTTCATACGAAATGCAAAAAAAAACTAAAAACTAAACCTTTTGACTAACACAATTTAAAAAAATCTGTTCCAAGAGACTGTCCACTTATCGACTGTCTATTTGGTATTAATTTCAAGTTGATAGCTCCACGTGATTCTGAGACAGTGGTTTTGACAAACGGATGGACAACAAGTCGATCCAATAAGCGTTCTATTTTTGAGGTATGGATTTCTAAAAAGTAGTAGTTGACACTAGATTTTCTATGCGTATAAGAAAACATTAAAAATACTTTTTGCAGGAAGGTAAACGGAGATAATGTATTGATAATACTCGTTTTATTAACAAGCTGGGAATAAATAATTTTCGATTGAAAATCGAACCCTAAACCACCGTCTTTACAGTCACTCGCTATATTCTAGGCTACCATAGCCTACAACAAAGTTGGCAAAATAATCAGATCAGATATAAAATATAATCTTATATTATAATATAATATATTCATCCAATTTGCAGTGAATAGACGCTAAAAGATACTCGATGTCACAATATTCATAACAATAGAATTGGATGGATGCATATATTTTCACTAACATGATGGGACGAGATCTAATTTCGCATTGTGTGAAGTTTCTTGACACGCGACATAGACAGACACCATCCTTGATATTTTTATTTATTATTTATTTAACTTGTTCTATATATTTTTGTAAGGAGCTATATTGGAGATGGAGTGTCTTTACATTAGGTTTTCTCCACTCTCCGTCGGGATTCACAGAAGCAACTATGGCGGCCGTAGCCCTGGTAAGTGGGATCAAGGAGTAGCATCATAAGGTTTTAATTGGTATTATGGATTTCTTACATCCACAAGACCCGCATGACCCAATGAGACCCCACTCAGGCGGTATACCCGTAAAAGATTTTCTCGAGATACAAAAATAAAGCTTTTTTTCTGTTTTCATCTACCACAGATGGTATATAAAAAAAATCTCAACTTCATTATGTAATTTCTTGTTTAGAAAAATCACATATCGAATCATATTAAACGTACTAGATAGCATTCTGATTTCATGTGAAAAATCCTAAGAATTTATTAATATGATCAAATTTCATTGTAAGTATTGCCGAAAGAAATATCCAATAACTAAAGGATATTCTCTTTTGGATCATATTTGGTCAAATTTATCTTGCATACTATCATCCTATATCTTATTAAGTACTGTCCCTACCTTGTTTCCTGCTTACGTCTTCATATTGCGTTACACGACTCAGCCATAACGGAAGGTCCCTTTAAAGTAACCATTTCTAAGGCATCACAGTTCTTCTATCTTAGACTCTAATTTTAGGGGCTGTTTATTTTGTTAATATAGTACAGTTTTTGTTCACTAAATTGAAAGATTTTCGTAAGACTGGCCATGAAAGGCCGTAATAAGTTTCTTTGGAAATTTTCCCGGAGACATCTCACTTTATTCAATGTCTTGTAATTATCCAAGTTAGTGAAAACACTTTTGTGAATAAATTGTGAAATAAATGAGGACATCAACGTGTTTATCCATTGAAGTACAGCGCGTTTAAAACCATTCATTTACTAAAAGCTTTCCCTCAAATTGCACTTGTAATTTTACTTAATAAATAATAATTTTCGCTCACAATCGAGGATTTCTGATGAGCAGAAGGAAAAACCCACTAATGGTAGAATAATTTCATGCTCATTTGGCAAAGATGGAACAAATGAGAGAGTAAGAATGACGTAATGAATGGATAAACAGATTTTTAATATTACGTTACTAGAGGGTAGTTTAAAAACAATTTAGTCATCCAACTGTTGTTAAGAAGATGTCTAAAAAAACAGGCTGCCTGTCCAATTAACATAAAAGCTTTTTCTTTTCATTAACTTAATGATCATTTGATTAAGCCTAAGGAAAAAGAAACTATTAGATACGCCAATCAAAATCCTTAAACTCATTTCGGGAAAATTACTTGTCTTTCCACTTATATAGAGGTGACCTTTGTAGAAGTAGCTCTGGAAATTTGCTATTTATTTATATATTACTATTTACATACATGAGAGATTTTTACCTGCGTACCGTAGCTTGTAGTTGAGTCACTGGCGCTGGCACTTGAGTGGCGGAGTTCAACGCCGTTTTTCACCAGACGCTCTCCCACTAACCTCACCATAGTCTTATTATTAGACAAGTTCTATACCCTTAATATTGTAATTGTAACTTGAGCAGATAAAGAGCTTACAATTAAACGGTTAGGTATGAAGAACTCCAGAATCTAATTAAATAGATCGCTTTATTTGCTGAATTCAATTAGAATTTCTCGTACAAATATTTATTTAGAGCAATATAATTATTACTATTTAAATGTGTATGTTTTAATTAAATTTGTATTATTTAAGTACGTCTATGCTTTCTAAGAAAGCTTCTTGGCACAAATTTCTCTCTGACTAAAGGATAAAAGTTAATGTAAAATAAAATTTTATGATTAGGTTATTATTTGTCTATTGCTGTATTTATTTACTTTTCTAATATGGATATTATATGAGTGGATCTCGTAGAATAATTCTTCATTTATTTTATAACACAATCATGTTTCAAATATTTTCATTAAAAATACGTACAATTTTTCTTGAGTATACAAATAAGCTTATAGATACAATTAAGCTTAAAGAAAATTATATAGACATGGAGTTTCTTGGTTTCTTGGCACAAATTTAAACACTTCTCATCTAAACACATAGGTTCGTTACGCCCTGTTACGAGACTACGCCAATCCGCCTTGTTACGAGACTTTGCGTCTTGATCGCGCAACTTAACGCCGCGCTTATCTTAGAGAAGGGAAATTAAAATAACTTATATATTATAATGACTAGCCCGAGTGGAAATAGGAACCACATTTCGCTTTTACAGTCCAACCTTAGTACCACTGTACTATAAAGGCTTCTATCTATATCTCAAGATCGTATCAATTCGAAGCAAATATAAAATGAAGCATAAATAAATAACTTATTCTCTTTTTACACCAATAAATGTCCCAATTGAATGAATAAAGCTCACTAAGAATGTGTACATGTCATATTATTTTAAGTAAAATTTCAAAGACGTAGCAGTTAAGTGGATCTGGCTTTGATAAATAAATAAGTACAGTCGAATTTCAGTACATTTTGTATTATGTTAAGGGTATATTACATATTTTGAAACGTCTTGTGACATAAGGGTATTGAGGCATCTAATTGTCACATATTGTTAGTTACAGCCTCTGACTGTAAAAGTGCCGATTGTGGGTTCGAACCTACTCGAGGGAATTAATTATTTTCATTTTCTACCTCTGGTAAGATGACTAAGCGCGGCGTTAAGTTCCGCCACTGAAATATCAATGTTTCAAATGTAGTGCGGAAAGTGGTAGAGTCTTAAAATTAAAGCTCCCTCTACCTACACTACTATATGAGGAAAATAGTATAATAATATACATCCAACCAATCCTGGAATAATATAGATTTATGGTTATGTTAAAGCATGGCTTTGTGTACAAAATGTAGAACGGAGAACGGAGTGTCTTAACACTAGGTTTTCACCATCTACTTAGCTATGGAAAAACACGTACAACTGAATCACTTCCCAACGCGACATATCGAAAAATCCACTACATAACTTCTTATTTCATAAATTAAATCTGACCACTACGGGAAAGAATCCAATTTCTTCAAGAATATACATAGTTTTAAAATTTATTATTTCAAAGTGCTTCTTTGAATACTTAAGTGACTCTAGTTTACTGTTAATGAAATTGTTCATATTCTTAGATTATATGCAAATGGCTAACTTTTAATTTGTTTCTTTTCAGTTCTTACTGAGACACAGTCGTATTGCTTCAGATTATTATTTAATTAATTTTATTTTTATCGTATTTATTTAGGGAATTAAACTAGGATTGGCGAGCGAAGTATGCAGAGCCGAAACCCTCTCTCTCTATATTGTATATATGTTTATATCTATATTTTTTTTGTTGGTATTTTGTGTTTTGTTGGTAGGAACCTAGTGTTAAGACACTCCGTTCCCTACTTTCCGCCTTTCGAGGCATTGTGTTTCGAGTGGCGGAACTCAACGCCGCGCTAAGGCCTTGTTGCCAGAGCGACAAAAATAAAAATAACTCATACTCCCGGAGTGGGAATCGAACCCACAAACCATCACGATTACAGACAGACGCTCTTGCTTATGTGCCACGACGGTCCTTGTGACGACACCTTATGTTCATATTTAAAAAAAAAACATAATTTTCTCATTTTATTTTGCTTGTTTAGAGTATAGATTATTAACATTTTTCTTCAGTTCATATCCTGCGTATGAAATCTATATTGAAACGCAAATTAAATTTCTTTATCGTTTATTAAAAATCACTATTTACAAACATTAAGCTTACAGCTTATAACATATATCTATGTAATTCATACATACATACATCATTAAAAGAAAATTCGCAAGATACAAATCTGTAATCTACAGATTGACAATATTTTGTCATAATAATCTTCTATTTTTTCTTCGATGGTATGACGAAGCTCAACAAAGTAACAACTGTAACAAATATAAAATAAAAAAAATGTTATTTTTAATACGAATTAGGTCCATATGTAAATGAGATCGAACAGTTATGGGTTCAATCATCACTAAGGGTATTAAACTTTTTCCATTTCTCCCCATTGATAAAACAGAGTGTGGCTTTAGCTTAAAGCAGAAAAACTTGTAAGCTTCCACGTACAAAGATTTGATTGTAACTTTAAAATTAAATTAAATTAAATTATAAACCTTTAAGTTAACTATTAAGAAATTACGACGCATTCAGTGTTATATCAGTATATTTTACATTGAGAGAACCAAATCTCAGAGTCGATTTGATAATAAATCACTACGGTGGAATAGAAAAAAAATCACTTATTATTTGTCAATGAAGAGACTTTTGTGTAAATCCATAGATCTAAATATTTACTAATCGAACGAGAAAAATATTCTCTTTTTTTACGACTGTCTGTCTCTTAGAGAAAGACATTATTGTCAAATTCAAATTTCGAGAAATTTCGTATTGATTGGTAAAAAACAACGCTGCACTTTATCAACCTGAGCAGGTAATTGAAGCTATTTAAATATATTTATTTCCCATAGTATGACTCAACCGAACGATATCTAACGATAATATATAGGTATTATAATTAAAAAAAATCTTATAATATATCAATACACTCAATTTTTTTTTATAATCGAAAATGAAACGAAACGAAAGGCATAATGTGAATAAAACATATTTCGTGTTTCCACTCCCTCTTCTATGAGAGTAGATAAACAAAGTTAAAGGGCGAGGGGTCTACAGTATTTTTTTTAATTACTACCGAAAGCGTGTGCGTCGGCGAGACAGCTAATCCTATAGACGTGCAGTTAGACCGTTATAGTGCAGTGGATAATGCCTGAATATTCAATGTAAAAGTAATAAGTTCATAATTTTAATGGTGACATGGGATTATTTATCCACTGTTTTAATGTCCAAGTTTTATTTTAATTTTATAATCATATAAAGGGTTTGTTTATAAATCTTAAAGATTTGTTTATAAAAAATTAAGTGGCATAGTAATAGATAGTAAAGCGAACAATTTTTTCTCCCGAACGGAGAGATATAATATATATATATATATATATATATATATATATATATATATATATATATATATATATATATATATATATATATATATATATATATATATATATATATATGTATATATATATCTATTGTTTTACACGTCTATTCTCCCATATGACAAGATTGGCTAGGAGATAATGCTTTAAAGTTTCAAGCCTGTCTTTTAAATATCTACTGTTTTGTAATTGAGTAGAACAAACAATAAATAAATACATTTATTAATATAAATTATTGCTTACATGCCATAGTTCCACCTAGAGTGAAGAATGGGTATGCACATCCCATATCCAGCAAAATTGGGAACAAAACGTTGCCTACTAAAGTGCCGATGCGGCCAGATGTCATTGTCAATGATACAGCTAGGGACCTGAAATATAAATAAAACATTAAACAAAAAAAATATTTTCAAAATGTCTTATATAGTATTGGAATCCAACATGGCGTAGTTGGACGGTGCGGAAACAGTTATGAGCTTGATCACCTTTGGGGTGCATAATTATATATTTAAATTATATGGGGTCGCAGTCGTGGCGCAGTGACGTAGTGTCTAGCTGGTAATGCGACGGTTGTGGATTCGGATACCACTCGCGGAAAGTAAATTATTTTCATATCCTCACTCGCTCTAGAAACAAGACAAAACGAAGCATTAAGTTCCACACTTAAAATGTTATTTCTCAAATAATGTGTAGAAAGCGGTACACAGCCTCTCTCTACCTACTTACCCCGCCGTTTTATTTTATTATATAATTTCGACAAAATGTATTTAAAAACATAGTTATAGACTGAAAGTGTTCACCCTCTCTACATACTCTTAAATAAGAAAAAAGCAAAAACAGTATCTAAATACATCATCATATACTTATATGAAGATAAAAGAACTCATCTAAGATAACAAACTACTATCATTATTAATGTACATACAACATGCCACAGATTCTTTACAAAGAGGCCCCAGTAATTTCATATGGCTACAAGAATATTGATATATCGCAGTATGATAGCGCGCTCAACATGTTTATTAAACAAATTTTATTATGCAATTAATCAAAACAGTAATAATCTGTTCGCCTGCAGCCATAAATAACTAAGGAACGAATATCTTATATGCTCAGATAGTATGAAATTAGTTATTTGCTAGCTATAATGTAATGAATATTTATCATATTGTTAATAATATGTTAATAGAGCCTGTTTACTAATGTGTTAACAGATTGTGGAGATATGAGAGATTTGGTGTTTACTTTTTTATATATAAAATAGATAAATGATGAAACAAAATGTGGCGATTTTGTTATTTTACCAAAGGAGAGAAAATGAAATAATTCCTTCCCCTAAATGGGAATCAAATTTACAACAATCGTGTTTACAGTAAGATGCTGTGCTATTGCGTCAAGATTGCCTAGCTTTTTTTCTAGTAGCATTGCAGTTATATATAGAGTTTAAAAAAATACTAAATCCATTTTTTTTTTTAATTTTGGATGTATATTATTAGCTTCATGCACAAATAAAAATAAATAAAGAATAAAAACGAAGAAAAATAAACGTTTCCCAATTTTCGCCCAATTTTCGAGACATTGTGTTTGGAGTGGCGGAACACAACCCCGCGTTAAATCATATTGTAAACGTTTTATCAGACAATAAATCTAGCTAACTTCTCCTTATAATGAACAAAAGTAATAAAACTATTATTCCGACAATTTATTTCATTAAGTAGTTTCAGCGATAGATCTTGTTTCAGAAATTCTATTCATATCCAAGTTTGCACTGGAGTTGTGCTTCAGTAGTCTACCAGGGGATATGTACTGCACTTTGCCAGTCCATTATTGTTTGTGGTGTAAATATAACTGGGTCTGTTCGGGGAAGTAACTGTTCTTAATTTACTTTAAACATGTCTGCTATATATATATATATATATATATATATATATATATATATATATATATATATATATATATATATATATATATATATATATATATATATATATATTTGCTTCAGCGTATCCGGACGGAGAACGGAGCGTCTTACTTAATAATAGGTTGTCCTCATCTACTCTGATATGTGTAAAACATGAAGGCAAATAAAATAAATAAACCCATACTTTGGATATATTGAAACCATCATTCATCATCATTGCTCAGTCTTCTATGCAGACGGTTATTAATTTATATGTTTTAAGTCAAAATCAACTTTGGCGGAAATCACGCGAATTTATCACGCTATTGTTTTTCCGAGTTGTTACATATAGCATGATTCACTATTTCTGTCATACGACTAAAGTTTTAACATATTTATAGTTAGTATTTACATATAGGTATTTACATATTAGCTGATTATTGGGTATTGCAGAAGAAGAATTAATGAAAGAGAGATGCTGTGGAGATGCGATCTCTTCGGAGGATATGAAAATCCGTAACGAAGAGATACCTAGATTGGTAGGTCCCAGCGAGGATGTCACAGTGAGAATAAAGAAGAACGTGCTTAGATGGTTTGGGCACGTCGATAGATGCGTGATTAAAGAATGGTAAAAATATATATGAAGCAAAAGTTAATGGTAAGAAAGGTATGGGGAGACCTTGGTTGACTTTTGAAAACACAGTGTCGAAGATACTGGAGGAAGGTCAAGAAGAATTGACGAGCCCCCAGAGGGATGTATGAAGAGGTTACTGACAGTGGAGGAGGCGATAGAGGTACGCAGGGACTGCAGCTCTTGGCACTTCGTAGTCACTCAGACTACTCCGTTAGGGATAAAGCGAGAATATATGTAAGTATGTATGTATAATATAATTTTAATTTTCTAAATCTTAATATATCATATTAGATTTATTTATATTATACCAATCCAAATCTAGTAACAAAATATCATATTTTATTCAAAGCAATATATGTATATATACTACATTATTATTTGTAATAAAAATTGTTGACATTTAAAATGTTACTACGTTATTTACGAGTATTTGATTACTTCTACGAAAACCTCCTAATTACTGTTTTAAAATTCAATACCTATATGTGCTACGCCATGTTTGACCTTTGCGATTACATTGTAAGCGCCATCGATTGTGTAAGTTAAATAGAAGTTATAATATTATTTTTTAGCTTCACGCTGTATACTGTATAAAGTAGGGTAGTTGACACAAAAGTCTTTACTAAATTGTAAAGACATTACGTGTTGAGTAACGGAACTCTACACTGCACTTTGAAGACAAAGGTAACATGAGTTACTACAGCGACGAAACAAAAATAATATATTCCCACGAGTGAGACTTAAACCTTTATTTAGCTGGTTTTTTTTGCTACAGGGTTACGATAGAGTCATTTTTTCATATTCTTCTGAAAACTCTAAAATCCTTTTGAGTAATTAGTGACTTTTTTTTTTTAATTTTGAAGTATATTAAATACAAGTCAAAGATTATCTATTGATTTAATCAACTTAACGCCTAATTTTGGCAAACTAACCGAGAAAATATAAATTATCAAATAATTTTACAATGATTGTTTGTAAATGTGATGCAACTGGTGTTTACAAACCAATTTCTTTTAAACATTCATTATTTCAGCTTTTTATAATGGCAAAATCCAAGCTATTACACTCAAAAAAATAAGGGATTGTACTGATTATAACTAATAAGATATTTAGCTTTTACGATGCTTACATATTTTAAAGGAAATTAGCAATTTTGTAATTATTAATTTCATTTATTTAATGTAAAACATTTTGTAATGTAAAGTAACTAATTATTAAACTTGATTTAAATTGTTTCATTAAAATTGAACTACATTGAACATACATACCTCGTAGTTGTTGGAAATAAATCGATAACCAGAAATTGATTGAGACTCATCATTATTTGAGCGAGCGCTACGTTTGACGAGAATAGCGCTACCATAGCAACTTTTGATGTCGCCCACCTCAGACCTAATGTGGCCGCCACGCATATTGCCCCACATGCTATATACAAGTTCTTCTTCCCAACTTGGTTTACAAGCATCCCTCCAATTATATATGGCACAATACATATAGATCCAAGTATAATACTGTTGATATAAGTTTCAGTACCGGCAACGTTCTGTGAAATAATCATAATGTAGAGAGGGAAATTGAAACGGTTTTTAAAGCAATTATGAAATTTCGCCTTGAACACGCGATGGTTGGTGTGTCTGATTGCCTATCGAGGGAACGTTTATATTTAAAATTTATTCACTTATTAACTTTGTCTTAACAAAAAGAAGCTTTGGGTTCTGTCGTTGAGCACGCAATGTCACTCGATGAGTACAGTGAATCGAGTGTTTTACTTATTGTAACAGTTTTTGGACACTTACACACATATATATATATATATATATATATATATATATATATATATATATATATATATATATATATATATATATATATATATATATATATATATATATATATATATATATATATATATATATATATATGTGTTATATATGTCTAATTAGATATAATTAACGATTGACGTTATTTATAGTTCGAAAAAATAATTATAAGGATTCTGTAAATTTGGTTCCTAGCACATTTAAATAATCTAAATATTTTCTAAGGATAAAGTTTAGAAAATTGAATAACTATATTCACTGAATCAAAAATCCATGGAATTTCAACACAAAAATATACATATTTTTATATTTTACAAAATTGTATCTAGTATTCGTAGTTACGATCACAGTTGTAACAGATCAAATACGTCGTATTAATTCTTAGAAATTTCCATTATGTTTTTATTCGTCACTAGAAAGCTCCTTTGCAATCTTTCTTTATCTTAAAATATAGCTTTTATATAATATAACTATACATACATATTTAAAGCTGCTTCACGTAATCTTTGTATAGTAGGATAGCCAGAAGGAGCCTTATATCAAGATACCGTTCAACACTTTCTGCCAAATTTCGAGATATTTTAACAATGTCTCACTTTGCTTTACTACAGCGAAGAAATAAGAAAATATCATTCCCCCTAATGGATATCGAACCTATGACTTTTCCTTTTATTACCTATTAATGGTAGAGTGGTCTCACAAGTAATTAAAGTAAGCTTTAAATCATAGGATATCAACAAAATTTACCGGCACACAAGTTTCACTTTCCGTTCCATTAAGTCTCCTCATTTTCAAGTCATATGTATACGCATCGAGCATCCCACATAAACTGTGATTATCTTCACTGCTATAATGTTCCACAATCGTCGACAGTTGTGGGAACCACAGCCTAATTACGTTGAACCTGAAAACGAGGATATACTGTAACATAGTACGGTTTGGCCTAATGAGTTAAATTTGATATTATGGGAAGTTTACTGTGAAATTGTTTGGAATATTTTATTATAATGATAGTTAGTTATAGTTATTAATATAGAATTTTTATATTTAATTTTTTTTTTTCATTTTAAATAGTATGGAATAGGTTTTTTAATTTTCGTATTTTTTTTATTTGCCTTTGCAGATTCTAATTTCTAATGGTCGTTCTAATAAATAAAAGTTGGCATATCACAAGATCCCCCTTTTATAATAAAATTGCAGCAGATAATTAATGATGTACAAATATTTCGGATGGATTAAAAATATATATAGTTCTTATTCAAACAGAGGGATACGTGGCGTAGCGGCACATAATCAGACTGCAAATGTGACGGATAAGGGTTCAATCTCCACTCGAGGAAATGCATTATATAACGTCTTCAATCTTGTAAGAAAACTAAACGCGGCGCTGAGTTCCACCACTCAACAGTCTCTTGAAATTTTACGGAATGTGGGACCGGAATTCCTAACAATAGGTAAAGGGTAACCTACCCTGCAAAGAACCTAAAACTATTTCAACCAACAAAAAATATTTCAACCAAAACGTGACTGAACATAAAAAATTTAATATAATATATAAAAAAATGCTCTCAACCCATAACTGTTACTGTAATATTATCGGCTACGACAGTCTGTTATTAAAATGAAATGAGAATTACTTCTGCCAGTCTCATTTTCTTAGTAAAGACAGCAGAGTAGCGTTAAGATGAATGAATAGATAATTTCGATTAAGATTTCGATTCAACTCTGCCAAGAGATTTATTTATGTTTTATTTAAATACAATATTTAAGGTGGCTGTTTAATCTTAGTAGAATCTTAAAAGGAGTCAAATATTATGTATTGCTAAGATTTAAAGTCTAAAATATAAGCTATACTTGCGTTAGATACTTTTTTCGTATATTTAAAATTTAAAATTGAATGTGATTATTAGGAAACTTATTAGTTAATTTAATATGACCGACTAAATAAGTATTAAAAAGAAAAAAACGACGATTGTTAAGAATTTTATGAAGAGTAACACTGAACTAATTTTATAATCGATACACACATAAATAAAATAATATTGTCTTGGGAAATAGAAAAATTACTGTTAATATGAAAGGCTTCGCTTAAATCTTACAAAGTTTCCTGGAAAAACAGAATATTATAAATATACAATATTATAATATTGTTACTTACAAATTCATTATGAAGAAATTGGTCGTGCAAAATAGCAATGCGTACAAACCAAGCGGCTTGCGGAACATAGGCTTCACGTTCTGGAAACCCGTTGTCAGCATATCGCTGAAGCTACCAGTTTTCTTTTCTAGAGATTCATCTATTGTCAATTTTGATTTGTCCTTCCACATGTCGTAGTACTGAATTACATAACAAAGAAATAATATAAATAATATTATTAGTTTCATTATAGTGGAGCTTTTTTATAGCTTTGTATATAAGCTCGATTCTCATTTATATAACTGTTTAATAAGAAAAAAATTAATTTTTAGCCGTGTGCATTCTAGAAGTGTAGTGCATTAGATTTAGTTATCGACAAAAAAAAATATTACTAGCGGGCCCAGCAGACGTCCTTCCTAGAAAAAAGCGGCACCGTAAATACGTAATACATGAATTCTTATATTTTAGCTGATCCTTTGGAATACATATCAAAATTTAGTATATATATATATATATATATATATATATATATATATATATATATATATATATATATATACTATATATATATATATATATATATATATATATATATATATATATATATATATATATATATATATATATATATATATATATATATATAAATCAGTCCAGATGTTTAGAAGAAGTAGGGCGACAAACAAGTGTATGGAAAAATTACAAGTACCTGGAAAATTTACCTTGTTTATAACATATATTTCTCCAGGAAATATTTAATTATATTATGGAAATACACAATTTCTATTTTAAAATAAATTAATATAATATATATCAAAGCGAATATTTCCAACTTCAGGGAAACAAGAATGTTCATTTAAATACTTAGTTAATTATGAAGTTGTACACAGAAACGCTTGAGAAATTATTAGGTGCTGCTATAAAAATAATTGAGTTGTAATTATTTTTTTTTCCTAAAAATGATAACTTCTTTCGGTTCACTAAAATTAAAGTGAACGCGATTGATGTGGGTTCGATGTCCATTTGGAGGGATTATTTATCCGCTCTGACAGAACGCGGCGTTGGGTTCCGCCACTCAACGTGCAATATCTCCAAAATTTTGCAAAAACTGGGAAACTTAGCTTTAAATTCCCTTTGATACATGAAAGATATCTGCCAAATAAATTATCTGAAACTTAACATGTGGTAAAACTTTATGTACATATATTCTATTGAGAAATAGTAAATAAGAAGAGGTCAAATACAAGAGACACTAAGCCTATAGCTTACTCTTAGCTAGAAAACTCCAAATGTAAATCTACAATTAAGATACTGTCTTGTGGCAGCAAGATGGATTGCTATATCGTAACAGATTTTGTGTGCCATTTACCAGTATTTTCTAGTAAGTAGATAAGTCTTGACAATATTATTAAGCTCGTAAGAAAGATATTAAGAAACTAGAAATTAAAAATAATATATAGCTATCGAAGCGAGGCTATTATGATCCCATATATACTGATATCGTCTGATTGTTCGTGATGGGTGGAGGTTCAATCCCTACTTGAGTTTATGTTATTTAAATAATTTTTAACTTCCTCTCTGGTAAAATAAAGCGCTGCGTTAAGTTCCGCTAATTAATATGTAATTTCGGACTAAAATCAAGGAGCGGAGTGTATTGACTCTGAGCTCTCACTATTTACTTTGATTACTTTGAAACTTGAAAGTATAGAGCTATATTAAAAGCATGCTGTATCCAATATATATAGTAGTAAAGCATGCTGTATCATATTTATAGTAAGTTAGGTAAAAATCCCCGGTAATATATTAAAAAGTAAATATAAAATTATAAAAATATACTCAATCCCTTTATACTGTAGTAATTGTACCTATGCATTGTTAATTTCAATTCAATTAATTAGCAATATATAATTTCTCTTGTATTGTCACTCTTCTAAAGGTAATTGTAGTTTAAAATTGTCTTTGCATTGTTTATTCATTAGTGAAAAGCAAAACACTGTTATTTGCTATAAAATCACAAAGAAAGGGACACTAATATAGTACACTATGACCACACCTCAAGAGGGACTCGAACCTGCGACCATTGAACTAACGACGCTCTCCATATAAATATTAATGACTTTGTAAACTCGTTTGTAACTTTTATCTATACAGAATACACTTCTGAATTAGGATAGCTAAACGATGAGATGTTAAAATTCACATAAAACTGTTATTGCAAAAGTGGCATAACTGATATTTACAATTTTCATATATATATATATATATATATATATATATATATATATATATATATATATATATATATATATATATATATATATATATATATATATATATATATATATATATATTATGCAGCTACAATTTTCGCATCTTGATCTTATCATCATATATATATATATATATACAAATTCTCAACGTGACGTCTCAGACGAACCGGTGTAAATTTTCAACAAAAAAGCATACATTCGTCGATATATAATGATATATAATGATAATAAATTTAATTGGCCATAGTGGCGCAGTGAGCCAACGTCTGACTGTAAATACAGTTGTGGGTTCGATCCCTAGTCGTATGGATTAAAAAGTTTAAATAATTTTCATTTATTCACTCTAGTGGATAAAGCTCGGCGTTGAGTCCCACCACTCAACACGTCTCAACACTGGTTTCTTACAAGCGTGCTTGTGCACGAAACATTTTTACTTTATTAAATTTTAGAGTTACACCTCTTTTACTCTCTACATCATACGTATATTGGAAGATAGTATCTTACCATGAAGCTAAACCCATAAATATCACGATCCAATGGCAGCCATATTCACGCAATTTATATAACCAAAATGTTCTCGATATTTCTACTGGGAAGAAACCCTTAGATTTATGCTGCCACCTTACAACGTGGTATTGTTCTCGCATGCCTCTAAATAGTACGGCCGTAAACACCCAAATATGTTGTTGCCGTTCGCGTATACATATATTACTTTATTAATAGTTCTTGAACCGCTTTGTACTATCGTGTCGGGATATGGTTAGTTATTGGGGCAGCTTTGTTCACTTCTTAAGAATGGCAAAACAATAAAAAAGTGTGTTTTAATGTAATTTTAGCATTTATTATTAATTTTTTTTTGTAAGTTTGAACGAAATTCATTCAAATGATGAATGTAAAATGTGTAAAAGAAAATTCTTTTCACATTTATTAATAAATACTGATATTGAAAAATATGCTATAATTATTTAGTTCAAATCAAATTAATTCAAAGTAAAATCACTAATCGAGAAACTAAAACACATAATTAAAAAGGTAATTAATTTAAAACGTAACGTAATGTAAATATTGCTTTTGTTTTTTTTTTTTTAATTTCTCGCTGTATTCTGCATATAGCAGGCAGAAAGAACCTAGTAGTTACACACTCACACTGCTTTCTACCCAATTTTGCAAGATATTGAATGTTTAGTAGCGGAATTCAATACTAACGTGCGTAAGTGTCATAATTCATTCCTCCAAGTGGGAATCGAACCTGCAACCATGGTGATTAAAATCAGACGCTGCGCCACTACGCCACGACAGCCACAACAACAAAAAAAAAATTAAAAATTTACGTAGCGAGCTCGTTACGACCGACTATCGGTGACATCGTTTCTTAAATTATGAATGGGCTTAGCTTCTGTCGAGGGAGAAGATTTATTTGTATAACATTTCACATTAAAATAAATACTAGAAGAGTTGCTGACAACGCGACGGTGCCTTTTTATAAATAATTTTCTTTAAATTATTAATTTAGTATTTATTTTCACATGTTACTGATAATTTAATTTAATTATTCAATAATCTTAACACTTTAACATAAAACTCTAAAAACTCTACGTTAATGATTCGATAATAACATAAAAAATAATGTTATTTCTAATTCCGTATATAGCAGAGTATGCAGAGAAAACCCAGTTGAGATACCGTTTCTTAATTTCCAACAAAAATAATTAAGCGCAGGTTGATTTACGGAGCTCATAGCCGCACTTTATATTACCAGAGAAGAAAATTTTTAATATTTCATTACCCCTAAATAAGAATCTACCCTCAACCGTCGCGTTTACGTAAGAGGATAGCCTACTGCGCCGTGATAGCCTTCACCACATATATCTTGGAGAATAATAGTTATACTTAAAAACATATTAAATCACACGTTATTTTGTTCAAGTTATAGTATCAGGATGGAAAAAGACAACTAACTGACTAACTGACTGATGCCACATCACGCTAAGTATATATATATATATATATATATATATATATATATATATATATATATATATATATATATATATATATATATATATATATATATATATATATATATATATATATATATATACATATATTTCTTAAGTTATTTAGTCATGTATTTACAAGAACCTCGAACTACATAGCGTCTGACTGTAAATGCGTCGGTTGTGAGTTCGATTCCCACTCGTCGAAGATATAAAGCGTGAAGTTAAAAAAAGTGTTGTTACTTTAATTAGCTCAATAAGCTTTAAAAAAAGCTTTCGGTAAAAATTCTCTTACGGCTTTCGCTTTCCAACGACTCTTGTGAAAAAATCCAATCCAAATTTGAAATTTCTACACTGCGTAAGAAATTCATTTAGTAACAGAAGAGTCTTCATTTTATATATAATTTAAATAAAACTACCAGCCATTAAAATTCACTATTCCCACTTCGATAAGAAACACAATTTTCCTTAATAACGAAATAAATGACTTCAAATAATCGCCTTAGTTTACAGAGTATGTCCATCATTGATAAGGGGTGTGATTAAAAACTAATATATTGTTAAATTAATTCACAGTAACGGTGTGATATGCTCCCTGATTACTTCTTTTCACGCGAACAGAAATTACTTGAGGGGTAACGCTAATAAAATAAAATTAAAAGTAAACAAAATTACCGCCGCTATTTTTAAGGGGTGTCTGGTATCTGTCGTGAGTTTTTGTACACTGTGCTATTAAAAAACCGCTCCAAGCTTTTTCCGAATATTAGGGTAGGCCGAAAGTATATACATTTTTGACTTGAGTGGCATTAATTAACGCTGTGATTAATTTTGCCAAAACAGCTAGACTAGCTAGCAGTGGTGGCGCAGCGGTTGGCTGTAAACGCGGCTCCTGTGGGTTCGATTTCAACTCGGAAAGAATGAACTATCCACACTTTCCTCGTTTTGGTACCAAGACAAAACGCGGCGTTGAGTTTCGCCACTCAACACGCAATGTCTAATGTCCAAAAGCAAGAAATGGGGAACGGTATGTCTTGACATTAGGATTCCTCTCCCTACCCTAATTAATTATAGGTAATTTAAGTATAATCGTTCCCCCCCTATTCAGCATTGAACCCAACACCAACACTTCCACAGGTAAATGTTGTACCGCTGCGTCATAGTCACCTTAATAAAATTAAAAGTAAACAAAATTATCGCTCATGCTTTTAAGGAGTGCCGGGCATCTGTCGTAAATGTTTTATAGAATACTTAGTTGCTATGTTTATATATTTACTGATCGTTAATTTATATGTAAATGAATTTTGCTGCTGCTAGAATTATTTTGGAATATAGAATTTATATATATTTGTAAGTAGGTTGTTACAAAATCTTAATACCTTTTTCAGCTTTCAGAATAAGCCGAATTAAAAAAAATACTATATTAATAAAAATACGTATGAGTACAGATGGAACCCTCATAATTATAAGTAGTTGCTATTTTTGATTACAAACATATCTCATATACATATCTTAAATGACCTAAAACAGATATCGGCTTACAAAATTATAGAGGATTATATAAAAGCTACCAACTTATGTTCTTATTCCATCTAGCTTACGAAATCGTGAAATATCTTAACACATTTCATATTTTCACTTTAATATGAAATTCAGTTGAAATTCTTGATAAAATCTTTTAGACTATTACGAAGAACTGCCTCGAGGTTGACAGCGATGGTACATACAGAAATGAATATTTAATAAGGCTTTTAACAGAGAAAACAATGTCTCGAGCTTCTAGAATAGGGCACTGAGTGGATATTTTTTTTCTGATGCACCCAAAGAAAATGTTAATGCCTTTAGAGCTTTAATAAACCCATTTGTTTTTGAAATGATACTTTACACTGGGAAACGTAACTATCGTTTTTGTACACCGATAGAGTTGATAGTATATACAAGTAAAATTAATTCATATTTCTATTGTACACATATATTAAAATGTTATATGTGTAATATACTAGGTTTTACCAGCGGCAATCCCCGGCGTAATTAAATGGAAGTCTACTAAGTGTCTGAGGTAGCACTGACCGCAGTTACAATGCCAGTGGCTTACATGGAGACCATTAACGTGATGTATATATATGTATAGCATATTGCAAGACTATTAACGTGATGTAGCTTACCACGGTGAATGGACTATTCAACAGAGATTTTTTTTTCAATTTTATATTATTTATATATTATAGTATAAATATAACAACATAAAATCGAGCCATATGTGAGTACATCACTATCGTAAGTGAAGTTTAATTGAAGTTAAAGTTATGTCATTATAAATCAAAAAGTTTCTTATGATCGTATAGCGAGCGAAGTAAATGGGAGTGGACGAGCGAAGCCAGTAGGAAGCGAAATTACCTAGCTTAAGCAAATGAATAAATGTTTAAGAAAAAAAATGAATATGAAATTATAAACCTACCCTACATTTATTTTGTCTCATTTATCTTAAATAAGAATTTTCAGTTATTTTGTTAGGTGAGTTCAATTTTAAGTTTACTCAAAAATTGTCATAGTATTATTCATCCTCCAAATATAATATAGGCACATATCTATAAATTAGCCTCTAAAATCTAAAACCTCCCGTTACGCGTAAATCCCCTACAATACGAATATAAGTTTTATATTGTTTGTTGTTTTGTAGCTATCTGTAAATTCATATTTTTTATGTCGAAATACGAAATATAATGAAAATAATCATGGGAATCGAACTTAGGACCGGTTTCGTGTACATTCAGATTCATTCACTTGATGATACACTATGGTAGCCCATAGAGTAAAACGTTATTATGGAATAAAACATATACTTTATAGACTGCATTTCACATATAAAGGGGAAAATATATAATCTGGCTTCCTGCCAATATCACCTTTGTTTATACTCCTTTAACTGAAATCTAGACCATCGTGGAACAGTGAGATAGCACTTGTTAGTAAGTGCGATCGATGTGAATTGGAACCTACTAGAATGTTTATTTTTTTCTTTTTGCTAAGAACGAAGTATCTTAGTTAGAAGCGGTTATGCCACAGTGACAGCCTAACTATAATCTCGACGGTTGTGAGTTCCATTACAGTTCCATAGAAAAAAGAAACCACATTCTGAACGTGGAAAAAAAGTAATATACTCTAATTGTAGCTTTGGTTTAAATATCGTTAAAATACATATAATTTTTCTTTTACATTTTATTGTTGTTACATAAATTTCAAATAAAAACCCAATAGATAAAAAGCGCAGCATCGCAATACAGCGTAGAGATGAAAAAAAAAAAGACAAATAATTAGTTCTAGCTACAATATAGAGCTTTACCACTAGATTCTAACAAATTATGCTAGAAAGCTACAGTATAGAGCTTTACCACTAGATTCTAACAAATTATGCTAGAAAGCTACAATATAGACCTTTACCACTAGATTCTAACATATATAATTTTTTCGTGTACATTGAAAATTGCATTCTGCATATAAAAGGTGAAATATTTGTCTTGGCTTCCTTCCAATAGCACCTTTGATTATACTGACATAATTGTTATGTGACTGAAATGAATTTACCCGACCGCCGTCAGCTTGGCTCGGTCCGACCATAAAAATGTAAAATTATAATTTACTACTCACCTATCATTTTAAATTAGCAAAATTACTTTAGTTTTCAGAATTATATTATATATCAGACTAGCAACCCGCCCACGGCTTCCCCCGTTTGAACTAAACAAATATTTATTTAATTGGCTCCATTCTGGAAAATCGTGGATGTTCTCGGATTTACTCTAATATTCTTTTACTTGCAATAACTCTTCTAAAAGAAAATGAATGGAAAGTATGTGTGTAAATTATCATTTTATTTGGGCGGTAGCTATTTGTGGGCGGTAAGAATTTTTTCCCGCGTAAATGTTGATCTTGCGAGAATTCCCGGATTAAAAGTAGCGTATATTGCTCCACAACCTCATTGCTCCACAATAAGTTACTTATTTTCTGGTGAAAATCTCAAAAATTGATTCGATTAGCGGGGACAAACAGAATACACACACACACAGAAATTTCAAGCGAGAAGGCTTTTTTGTGTTATTTTAATGGTTTTAAAATGTTATTCTACACTACAGAAAGAATAATTTTATTTATATTTAGCTAATCGCCAAATTATTATTTTTATTAATCACTAAATATACATAGGTTTATATGTTTTGTTGTAATTATTTAGAATGTTAGCCATATATTAAGTTGCTTCGTCAATTTAAACTGGGATAGAAGACTTATGGTATTGATAAGTATCTCTAAGTATATTATATAGTTAAGAAAGGATAAATTTTCAGTAAATTTGCCATTATCATCATAGTACAGTCATCACGTGCCTAATTTTCATTGAATTCAAATCAAAATTCTATTCTAACCAAATGAAATCAAAATTCAAATTCAACACTGGGACAAATTTTGTTAGATTTAGCATTTATATGCTAATTTAACTAAATTTCACTAAATCAATACATAATTTCTTTTCATAATTCATAATTTGGTGAATAGCGGAGTAATTAATCAGTATATCTTTTCTGCTTATTTAAGTGTTCATTGAACCTATAGCCACCTTGTTTTTAGTCAAATATGCTACTGAGCCACGACATCCTCGAATATTATAAAAATAATCACTCACTGGAAATGTCTCCGCTGGTTTTCCGGTATTCTTTTTATATATCGATATGAATATGGCTCTCGCTTCGTCGTAGCGCTGTTGAGTTACGTAGTACTTGGGGCTTTCTGGCAGGAACATGTATAGGAAACTTGCTAGAAACGACCACATCGCCATGATGAACAGATAGTAGTTCCATGTGTTAAATACTAAAAAAAAAATTATACATATACATACATACATATATATGAAAAAAATGAAATGCTTATAATCCCTACTAGTGCTAGATTTTTGATTTACCAAAATATATTATTTCAAATACACAAAATAACACACAATTACCTATATATCCATTAAATAGTGTGTGTTTCCATTGTTGGGGTAGAATGAGCCAAGATGTTATGGCCACTACCACTTGTGATAGTGATGCAAATGACGACTGTAAAAGCATTATCCTATCTCTGATTCCATTGTGACAGCACTCAGATGTTAGTGTAATAACTGGCGTGAATGATACTGAAAATCTGGAATTGAAAGCAGAAAGTAATAAGCCATAGTGGCACAGTGGTGCATCATCTGACAGCAAACGCGATAGTTGTCGGTCTTGGTTACACCTGCCCAGCTCTGGTAAGGCAACACACAGTGTTTCGAATTGTAGGAGGAAGGGGAGAATGTAGTGCAGTAGTAGATTAATTTTACCCTTACGCCTTATGGATATGAGAAAGCTATATAAAACAAAACCAGTAAGATTTTTCATAGCTATGAGTCATATCAAGTTAAGGATAGATTTTTTTTTATAAATATTTATTCAAATTCGAATGCAGGATTCGAACCAGTGCTTCTTGGAAATCATCCAAGTGCCCTACTACCACTAAGTCATACATTTTATTTAGCATCTCTGTAAGGGATAAGTTTATCAGTTTTAAACTATCATTCCATACTAAGGATAACTACGAGTTTTACATGACACATACACACACTCTTTATAAGTTACCCTGGGTGACTATGATCACAGGTACTGAGTACTAAGTACTAAGAACCTATGATCAAATTAATCAATGAAATTATTAACATGACTTAATATAGCCTATGACCTTCCTAAACAAATGGATATTGCAAAACTAAAAGAATATGTCATCTTGAGTCTGCATTGAAAAAAATAAATCGTTTCTGAGATTTATACGTTGAACCAAACAATCAAATCAAGTTTATAATATGAAATATATTTTGAATGATTATTTTTTTAAATTGTGTCGAAAATGTGTATAAATAAAAACTATAAAACATATAATATATTAATATAATATATTAGTCAAATTCCTAAGTACATAACAGTTATCTTACAAATAACTTAAAACGCTGTTTCTGACAGCTTTCTGAAGATGAAAATTTCAATTAATAATAATGTAATGTTATAATTGAAATTGTTGTGAGTTTTCACTTGGTTCAAAGACTTACGCCGCCGCTATCTAATAACTTATAGTATGATTTATCAAATGTACATAGTAACAGGTTCAAAGTGTTATTTATTTCAAATTAGTTATTCGGTAGACTGTTTGGATCTGATCGTGTGAAAAGTGGAAACTAATGAATTCTTTTTTTACAACCAAACGTGACGGTTGTGTGATAAGTCAAAATATGATGTTGATATTCGCCGCACGATTTTCAGTACGGAATTTTTCGAATTTAAGTAGGAAGTAAATGTAGAGTCGTAATACTTGGTTCGAATTGGAATTGAGAATAGAAGGAGTGTTGTAACACTATGTTCTATGATTCTCTCTGCTTTATTATCTATGGGAGATAAAACGTGAAATTATTTTTATATAAACAAAAACCTGCATTACTACACTCTTCATCTATTTTATTACGAGAATATGGTAAAGTATTAGCACATTTCTTAAAAAGAACTAGAAAACAAACCGAAAACCGTAGGGTTAACACAAAATTGAACGAGACAAATAAAATAATAAATACATGGTGTAAGCTATAATCTTGCAATTACTTAGTATATATATATATATATATATATATATATATATATATATATATATATATATATATATATATATATATATATATATATATATATATATATATATATATATATATATATATATATACTAAGTAATTGCAAGATTATAGCTTACACCACTCCTTCGAAGAATTTCGCTGTGACCAGCACTGGATATGTCTGACTGCATCCACCTAATATTGTAAAAACAAATAATCCACCGTAACCTGACACTATGAAAAATTTGCGTCCAAATGTATCTGACAGGAATCCGCCTACAATGGAAAATAATATCATTCCTGAAACAAATGAAATGTTACAAATTAATTTGATACACAAAAACGTTTGCTTTGATCTCATACAAATTTGACTATAAAGATATTTTTAGTTAATATTAATTGAAAATATATTTTTTTTTTGTAGTGCTATGCCAATATTGAATTAAATAAAAAAAAAGTTCTGTCTCGTTTTCTTATATTTATGCTCTCTCGTATATAACGGGCTAATTAAAAAAAATTACATCGTCCCCCATTTTCCCTTCGATATAAAAACAGGGACATTTTTGTCAAATCTAAACGCTGTATTTTGTAGAATTTGTATTTGTATTTGAATTTGTATTATTTGAATATCAAACAACTTCCAGAACCATCGGTTCACTAATATGAGAAGAACTGACCCAAGTAACTCAGCAGGATGTGTCTTTTCTTTTCTTTTTTTAATTCAGTCATTAATAGATTTATAATTGGTTATTAGAGACCGAGATACATCTTTATATATCTTTGAAATAGTTTGTAACGAGCGTTTTATTCCCATAGCATATGATCATTTATAAAAACATAAATGAAATCGTTTAAGTAAGCATATTATAAGTATTATAATCTTAATTACTATGGACCTTTATATTTTATCTAACTTTATGAAATCACATAATATTGCATAAAATATTTATGATTAAATTTCTACCTTAGGCGGAAATTGAACCTATGAATGAGATAAATGAATGTATATATACACTTGCAGTCTATTAAATAGAAAAATATCTTCATCTTACCAATATAAGGTGCTGCATTGAGCAATCCTTTCTGCAATAGATTCATATCCAGGTCACATTCAGCAATAGGCAATATATACGATGTAGAGTTAGTCATTACCATGCCAGACACTAAAGCTACAAACGCTGAGAACAGTAGTTGGACGTGGAATAGGCCGAAACCGCACGCTTTAAGCGCGAGATCGACATCTTCCATTGCAGATCGGGATTTGTTTTTGATGTCATCATTGCCTGTAACAAAATAAGAATTATACTGTGCAAATAGAAATTATCGCTGTAGGACTCTATTATAAAGTAATGCACTAATTCAAATTATTTTTTATAGATTCGATTCGAGAAGTCGATTTTGGCAACTTCTGAAGCTGACATTGGCAGTTCTGAAGCTATGCGTGCTCTTTCATCTCCTCTAAATGTTTTTAGTAAATATATATTCAATATACAGGACACGGAGTGTCTTAACACTAAATTCCCACTACCTTCTTTGCTATGTATAGGATACAGCGTGAAGTTTATGTATATATATATATATATATATATATATATATATATATATATATATATATATATATATATATATATATATATATATATGTATATATATATATATATATATATATATATATATATATATATATATATATATATATATATATATATATATATATATATGTATATATATATATATATATATTTATATATATATATATATATATATATATATATATATATATATATATATATATATATATATATATATATATATATATATAATGTAAGTGCTCTTTTGTACTAATTGAAGTAAACGTAACATATTGTAAGTTAATATATAATATATAAAATTATAAAGGTAAATCAAATTTATTAAATAAAAGAAAAAGAGCAACATTCATAAGAAATTGTGTCAACTTTCTTTTTAAGAAAAAAAATTTCCTCTTCCGTGTTATATTAATTTAATCATTGAAAATATTCAAAAACATTGAGAATAACTTTGATAAGGACTACAGAAACGTGACTTCTGTCGTAATTTGTTAAAATGTGAATCAAATAGCTGGATCAAAAGAACTGAGAAGAATTTATATAATACATACAATATTTGGCAGAAGAATGTAAGAATGATGAATGCTGTGGAGATGCGATATCTTCAGATAATATTTGGACCTAGCTTAACTGACCGAATCCACAACGAAGTGACACAGAACGATAGGTACCAGCGAGGATGGATGGATGTTTGGTTGACCTTCGAAAACGCAGTCTCGAAAATCCTGGGCAAAGTCAAGTAAAAAGCATGAGCACCCCCCGGAGAGCATATATAAAGGAAGAGGATAGGGATAAAGCGCTAGGGATACAGCGTGAAATATAATGAAATAGTATGTATAAGCGTTTGTGCATACATACGCTTATTCATACTTCATGTATATATGTTTGTTTATATGTATAATATCTACCTCAGTTAGGATCAATGTATATAAAAAATATTATTCAAAAATATTTTCTGTGAGTTTTTAGAAAAAAAAATATTTACATACTGGTGGTTCACACAACACACACTAACACACTATTACCGTCAAACCAAACCAGATGATACTATAGCTAGTAATCTTGTATATCATAGACTAACTTTTTTCTGCGACTGCGCTTCCATAACCAAACGGAACTTAGTCCACAGTTTCTCTATGAATATATTTTTAAATATATTTTTTATTTCAACTAGAAATTCTTGAGATTAGCGCGTTTAACCAAACAGACATTTCAATTTACAATATTTGTATAGAAATAAAGATAACATCACTTCCTAAAACATTAACTTCACTATTACTATTAGTATATTTTATTCTCTTAATTAATATATCGAAATAATGAATTTAAGTTAAATATTTCAATTTATTTGTACTTTTAGACAAGACTTTGAGAGTCCTTTGCGGTTTTACAGCCGCAGTGAAACTTGAGTGAAACGCGAAGTACCCTCCACTAACCGATATAATTTGCTTGTTGCTGAAAATTTATAATTATAACACAATTAAACAATTTACGGGATTTATTATGAGAAATAATATTTAGTATATACTTCTAATTTACTTTGTATTTACTTCTTCTTTGGCATGTACTATTTAGTACTTGAAGATTGATTGTATATAGATTGTTTTTTTATTAATATAAACTTACTTAAGTACCAAAAGTTGTGTACTTCAAAAGTGAAAATCCTTTAGATAACAAATTTTTAAATCTTGTTTATATTTATACTAATCTATAGCTTTTGTATTCGCGAGACTTACAGGGAAGGCGAAAGTAAGATATGTGTGTGAGGAATTTAATGAATTTAATTGTAATTAAAATAATAAATGTCGAAAATTATTACAAATTATATTTTTTTGTTCTAGTTAATTAATTATTAAATAGTATTTATTAATGTATTTATTAAACGTGCAAAAGGTAAACCCGATGGTAATCGTGACACTTCGCCACAGTAAAAATGTCCCACATCGTTAGTAAGTTTCACTTCAATAATAATTAGTACTTTTAATTTAAAATCATAGCGTAAAACAAATTGATTTACGTCTGCTAGTAAACGCGACGGCTTTTGGGTTTGATTCTTCGCTCTGGTGACATTACAAAGCGCGGTATTGAGCTCCGCTACTCAACATGCAATGCCTCGAATGGCGGAAAGTGGGGAACGGAGTGTCTTAACACTAGGCTCTTTCAACCTACGGTTCCCTCTGCCTACCATGCTATGTGCGGGATATAGCGTGAAGCTAAAAAAAAGCAAAAATAAGGAAAGCTTAACTTGTTTATGTAATACATAAGTAACACGCTACCACGCGCCTTACAGATGTTTTTTGCCATCACAAACCACTACATTCATATACAAAATACACACAAAATACATATGTTGCGTGTATTTATACAGTTGTAGAAGATAAGATAAGGTAAGGTATAATTACAGAAGCCAAATACTGTAGGATCTTTACAAATATTTGTTAATTTATTACTAATGTACTGTAATAGCTGTAGTTACTCGTATGTTAACAAACTAACGCTGTTTAAATCAATATTGGCTATGGATTCCTATAATGGCGTAGAATTTGTCTAGATATTTGCACATAATATATTATTTTATTTTATTGTGTATTTAGGATATTTTAAATATAACATTTAAACTCTACCCAGGACTAATCGTCGAGTTAAAAAAAAATTACCACACAAAATTATACGGGATTCATTTGATTGCTAATTAAAAATGTGTAAAAATAGCTAATATCAAAATTGTTGTTATTAATGATTTTATCACAAGTTCTTAGATTTTCATGATTAGGCAAAGCCAAAAGTAATAGCTTTCCACCGATATACGCTTCGAGGTTTCAAATTAAGCAACAGATTTACATATGGTTATATGGAGAAATGTATATATATATATATATATATATATATATATATATATATATATATATATATATATATATATATATATATATATATATATATATATATATATATATGTACTGTTTTGTCAGTGTAATCATAGATGCAAATTGTATAGACTAAGCCCGAAAAAAGTGTTGTTAGAGTGAACGATGCCACAAGCGGACTATTAGTTTATTTTTAATATTTCTTATTTTGATTAGGCACCTAGTGTGAGGTGAGGTTAGGTTAGAGTGAGGCATTGCGTGTTGAGTGGCGGAACTCAACGCCGCGCTTTGCCTTGTTGCCAGAGCGAAGAAAATGGAAATCATTCATGCTTCCCGAGTGGAAATCGAACCCACAAACCGTCGCGCTCACAGGTAGAGGCTATGCCTCTGCGCCACGACGGTCCTCTAATTACTATTACGCAATATTTTTAATATTTCTTATTTTGATTAGGGACCTTGTGTTAAGACACTCCGTTCCTCTCTTTACGCCTTTCAAGACCGGAACCGGAACCGGTAGTACCAGAACTCAGCACCGCGTTTCGTATTACCAGAGATAGGCAACGAAATAATTAAATCTCCCCGAGTGGGAATCGAACCTACAACCGTCTCGATTACAGTGCGGCAGCGCAAAACTTAAATAAAATAAAATTTAAATACGTTGAATCTATTTGTAAGTGATAAATCACGTTTCAAACTTCTCATTTCATATGAGAGAATGACAAAAATGTAAAAAATGTAAACTACACATTTAGTATACAATAGTAAATTGCTGAGCTTATATAACAAGCGACTCGAACGCTTCGTTAAGTTCGTTCGTTTAAATGTTTTTTAATCGTATTTTTTTTTGGTGTAAAGCTACCTCTATACCATTTGCTAGTGGATTAAAATGGATGTATGGTATAAAAACTCGGCTTATAATTTTAAATCTTGCACGTACAAAGAGTACTGGTATCTGTATATATAAAACTTATCCATTACCGTGTTACTGAATGATTGACTGACTGACTGATTGACTCATTGTTTTTCTAGTTTGTAAATTTTATATAAATATACAAAACGGACAAAGATCCAGCCACTTGTCTTAGTAGCGTGTGTAATTTTATTTTGTGTAACTATATCCAAATATAAAATTGTAATTTAATAATATTTTTACATTTTACTTGACATCACGGACTTCTTCTAATACCGTTATGAGCTTTTAATGGGCTATATCTCAGAAGCTATAAGCTATAGGCTATAATCTCATATCTCAGAAACGCTCCCAAGTAATTAAAAAACCTAGTAATTAAAAAACTTAAATCGAACCCAGTGATAATAGATTAGAACAAACAATGGTATGTTAAAACGAGAAACTCATTAGGTGTTCGAATATTTTGGATCAAAATTAAAAAGATCTGTCGGACTAAAGTAAGTATTCTTTTTAAAGATTAAATTTTTGAATATTTATATATATATATATATATATATATATATATATATATATATATATATATATATATATATATATATATATATATATATATATATATATATATATATATATATATATATATTTATATATATATATATATATATATATATATGTATATATATACATAGTCACATATTATATATATATATATATATATATATATATATATATATATATATATATATATATATATATATATATATATATATAATATGCGACGTCTGTCGTTTGGTCACTCAGTGATGGAAGACATGGGCGCTAAGCTGGGCTGGCTGGGCTTCCCGTTATTAGAATGTCCACTACCAACGTATACGCATGTATTTGCAAATGTGTGACAAGATTTCCTTTACATATATCAAAAAAAGCGAGACAGACTCACTGGACGCCGTGCCCCCCCAGGAAAGTGCCTATAGGTACGCCAATAACGGAAGGCTTTTGTATACATATACTAAGTTTACTTTTCGAACGGGAACTAAACTATTTTTATGGCTAGAACTTAAATGTTTAATTTTAAAATGCTTCTATAAGATTTAACCTGCAGGTGAAATTTGCAGATAGAAAGTCTGGCTACTCTGTTGACCCAATTTTGTGATTCGACTTGCTTAAAAATTTGAATAACTTGTAGATCCGATGAAACTTGAACCTTGATAAAATGAAAATAAAATAAAATAGTTGAAAGCTTTAGTACAAAAGTCACAATATTGTTTGGCAGCGTTTTTGTTTTGTGTACGTCTAGCAAACTATGCAACGCATTTTAATGTGATTTTCACTAATAGACTCGACGAGAACTGAGGAGGAAACCTTTTATGTTATATATTATACATGTACGTTAACTAGAGGATAGATCTGAATATGAAAATATGATGACAGTGAAAATATTATATTCATATATTAATATATTTTAAACCCCGAGTGAACTTAATTTAAACTTTTGTTGTAGCCATCAAAAATCTAAATCAAAATATTCTTTATGCAATTAGGCCGTTACAAGCACTTTTGAATCGTCAATTTACCATGTCAGACGCGTCCGTCCTTCAGGAAGATTCCACCGGCTTGGAAGGCAGTTTCTGCTGAGAACAGCCGGCTAGAAATATTATGGCTCATAAATTGCCAATATATTTTATTAAAACATTTATTTAACTTAAGCTAAGATTAAGTAAATATTATATACAAACGATCCTACTGAGCTATAAAAAAATCGTAAATTGATCTTTCAATAGCAGTACTCGATTTTAGGTTTAACAAACCGAACGAAGTTTCAACTGGCCCTTAACTCGATCTAGTAAACCTCTTAATACAAATTCAACTGAAGTGACATAAACAAGTTAAAGTAGGTCAATCTGTTAAATCAATAAGTATCTAAAGGTTTACAGTTTCATTGTTATATAGTTAAATTTTAAACTTAAAAATATTTTTTAAATTTATTTAAAGCCTTACAGATTATAATGTCTGACTGCAAACGCGACGGTTGTGGATTCGATTCGCACTCAGGGAGAATTTTTATATATATATATATATATCTTCTTCTACTTAGCTCTATCCCGGCCTATTGCCAGGGTCTGCTTTTCTGCTTAATCTACTCCACTTTGCACGGTCTTGAGCATCCTCAGTGGTTAGTCCATTGGCTCTCATGTCCTGCGTCACGACGTCCAGCCATCGCTTCCTTGAGTGTCCGGGGGGTCTTACTCCAGGGACAGACATATCAAGGCATTTTCTTCCGACGTAGTTCTTAGGCCGGCGCAAAACGACGATGCTCTTGGAGCTTATTCCCTACGTCACGGACCCCAAGACTACCTCGAATGAATGTGTTGCGTATGCGGTCAGCCCGAGTAACGCCACACATCCACCTCAGCATCTTCATCTCCGTTACGTGATAATGCTGGCCAACATTCGTATTATTCATTCATGTATAAAATGTTCATTCATGTATAAAAGAACTGGTCGGATCATGCTCTTGTATATCAGTCCCTTGAGTTTGGGCGGTATTCTGCGATCGCAGACCACACCAATGACCTCCCGCCATTTGGCCCAAGCAGCACTAACCCGGGCGTGGACATCGTAGTCGATGCCTCCGGACTCGTGCATAATGGATCCAAGGTACCTGAACTTCTCCGACTTAACGACTGGCTCAGGCCCGATGTGGATGGTGCTCGAGTCTGGGTTCCCGCAAGCCATGTACTCGGTCTTTGACTCATTCAGTTTAAGACCTCCGTTCTCAAGCGCACCCTTCCAGGCATTCACTTTACGCTCCAGCATCAGTCGGTTCTCGTCAATGAGTACTATGTCATCGGCATACATCATCAGGCATGAAGGCTGGTTCTGGATGTGAACCGTGACAGTATCTAGCACTACATTAAACAAAAGTGGACTAAGAGCTGAGCCTTGGTGAACCCCTACTGTAATTGGGAAGGGTCATATATATATATATATATATATATATATATATATATATATATATATATATATATATATATATATATATATATATATATATATATATATATATATATATATATATATATATATATATATATATATATGCAATAAGCAAGATAAATTTATTCAGTATAAAGCTAGTCAAAGATAACCTAGTGTCTAACTAGCACATCGTGTCGAGTGATGGATTTCAACGTATTTTTTCATAAAAGAGTCAAGCAATTAAATCTATTCAAATAGTACCCTCGAGTGGGCCATTATAGCTCCAATATTATTTGTGTTTATTTGACAATTATTACTTTGGCATATTAACTGTCATCATATTTACACAGTATTAGAAAGCCCATTGTTATAATGACAAAAACAGAAGCTTAAAGTTTATAAATTTGACACAGTCCTCACAGTCAGACAAACGGTGAGACACTGAGCCATGACGGCTTCAAAAAACAATGTTAATATAATATAAATTCACTTACTTACTTACTTATTTTCTCGCTTACTAAGAAATATTAACGTACAAACATCTTTATATTGATTGAAAATTTTATAATAAATCAAAGCCAACAGCGATTAGTATTTAAATGTATTCATGTAGAGGGAGGGCACTCGCGACCGGGAAACTTGTTAATTAAAGTAATTAAAATCACACTTTCCTTAAAGTTTTATAAATGGATATTTATTTCATAGATGCCATTTTTGTAGTTAGTTTGTAAACGCTATTTTTAATTTATTATTGGTGGCAAAAAAAAGTAAAACCCTGTGTCTATGCATTGAGTATATAGATTATTTTCAACATGACAATAAGTAAAAAAAAATTACTATATAAAAAAAATGTTCCGCTGAAATTCTCTTGCCGTTAATAATTACTCAAAGAAAACATGAAAATTTTAACGCAGCGGTATTTGAACTCGCGCTTCATGGAAACCGTCCAAGCGCTCTGACCACTACGCCATGCGTTCTTCCTCTCGCTGCGTCGAAATTCGTATATATATACTTTATTGCACAAAAACATAATAAGCAGATAGTACAGAGTAAGAAGTGTGCAAAGGTGGACTTATCTCTAACAGAGATTTCTTCCAGCCAACCTGTGCAAGTGGGTGAAGGTGATAAATATAGCGGGGCGACAAAAATGTGCAAAAGAAATGTACATTTGAATTTAATTTATAAATACATACATACATACATATACCCATATACAAATAAACATACATAAATACATACATACATACATATACACATATATACACACAAATACATATATATATACATACATACACATATATACACATACACAAACATCGTTATACAATATTTTACTTTTTAAGTGCTGCCTGAAAGTTGAATAAGATGTTGTTTTAATTTAGATTTAAACGATGTTAATGACTGGCTCTCTTGCATTGGCTTGGGAAGTTTGTTCCAAATCGATGCGGCATATACGGAGAAGGACTTTTGTAGGAATTTTGTGTTACTTTTTGGGATGTCAAGAATTGGTTTTACATAAGACCTTCTTGAGCGGGTGGGAGTAGGCAGGATGTTGAAACGGGAACGTAGGTAGGTCGGAAAATTTTGGTAATTAAGTATTTTAAAAAGGAGGGAAAGGAAGGAAACGTATATACTTTTAAAAAATTATTACTTTGTTTATTAAATATTTTATGATTTAAAAGTGAACACTAAAAGTCTTAACAAATTTTATATTATTAAAAATAGTATTGAACAATCATTAATGAAGAAATAAGATTATTCTTCATTGATCACCTTCATTATCATCCCTCTTCATCATCTTCACAGAGACACTAACTACGGTTTCCATGAGGCGCGAGTTCAAATCCCGCTGCATTTTAATTTTTATATGTTTTCTTTAAGTGTTTTTCTATCCATGGTGTAGATAAACACTTTAAAAATCATAAAATATTTAGTTAATATATATTAACCACATACATGCCTATATATAGTCTTATTTGGATATGACAGGAGGCGTTTATTGAGTTGAACGCACTAATCTCAAGAACTACTGATTTACAAAGTTACTTTTGTATTGAATAGTTAATTTATCGAAGAATACTAGATACCTAAATGTGTTTTAAGCATTAATAGTTTTGACCCACTGTATCAGAGTTACTTTAGCATATATTACACTCACTCACTGGAAATAATTACACTCACAAATTCTTAGATATTTCAATTTGATTACGGGTGACGGCAAATAAAGGCTAATTATTTGTATAATTAAAAATATAATATAATTGATAAAATCAAATAATAAACATATCATATTTAAAAAATTAAAATTTAAGTAAATCTTAATTGTAATAAAAACAATTGTAAGAAAAAAATATTTTCCTATGGAAAGACATACCTGCCTCAGCCAAAGCTTGTAAATTGACTTCACTCATTTGTACTTTAATTAAAATTAAATATATTAAATAAAACTATAAAAATTAAGTGTAAATCCCGTTTGGTTCATTGTAACCTAACCGAGTTGGTCTCTATAACTATACTACTCCGTTATATCACAAAACGTACAGAACGGTTGCTTATATTAATTATCTTAGCCCCAAGGCTACCAATATAACCAGTATATAAAGATACATATCGTTTTAACCGTTTCACATATTAAAATTAAAACGAGAGCTCTTTTAAACTGGATACCCTATTCACTTTAGATAAAATTGACGAATATGTTATTCAACTACGTAATATTGCAAATAACTACTGATTACGGAGAAGTTTTTAGTTTTTTGCGCTAATTATAAATTTTGTGTGTAAATTCATGGTGTGGTTAAATCGTGTGTGATAAACGCGATGGGTATGGGTGCTAAATCTACATAAGAAGCGTTAAAAGCTAGCTTGATCAATGTTGCTCTATACTCTCCTATAACATGCACATATATATATATATATATATATATATATATATATATATATATATATATATATATATATATATATATATATATATATATATATATATATATATATATATATATATATATATATATATATATATATATATATATATATATATATATATATATATATATATTTGTACTAAGATGGATCTTTGCTTAGTTAGTATTTGTATAAAATTGGCTGAGTATAGAAATAAGATATTATTTTGATTGTTACTTTACATTTGTTTATTAAATATTATTGGTTATCTTCGAATATAGTGTAGAAGACGGTAATGACGCAGAGGGATAGCGTTTGCGTTAACACTACGGTTTGTGGGTTCGATTCCCGCTCGGGGAGAATGAATTATTTTTATTTTGAGTTCCGCCACTCAACACGCAATGCCTCTTTACACTAGGTTCCTTCAACCTACAGTTCCCTAGTATGTGCGGATACAGCGTGAAGTCAAAAAAAAAATCTTCAAGTTATGATGTTGTTATAATTCATTATATAACTTATCATGGAAATAAGTTTTTAAAAAATATTGAATATACTTTGCTATTTAAATATATTATTTGTTAACATTATTCTTGTGATGATTGCCCTTTTTTTATTATTTTTCATAAGTAATTTTTAAGCTATTTTTATTTTTTTATTTATTAATCTTTGGAAATAAAAGAAACTTTAAATATTAAGTGATATTAGATCTACAAAAATAGATACAACAATTCTTATAGAATTAAATGAAATAAAATATATTAAAAAAAATTAAAACATAAAGTATATTTTTTAATAACTTAAAAAGATTTTATCATATTTTTGACTCCGTGAAAATGTTAAGTGATGCACACCATGATATAATAATGTAAACTAAATTTAAGGCGACCGTTCGTTCATCTGTTTCTGATATTAGCGGCTACAAACGTACATACAAACTGAACTGAGACTGAAGCATTTAGTACAAAAACATATAAATTTTATTAATAAAAATTTCAATAAATCATTTTAAGCATCCAAAGACCCCTATAAGATGCGGTATTAAAGTCATACGCTTATGTTAATTTTATTCGGCCACGGGAACACCGATAGCGGCTATCAATTTGCATTAGTTATGGCATAATTCATATGAATCTTTAGAAAGACGATGTCAAAATGTGTAAATTTCGTCAAATTGTTTAAATTTATAATTTCCCTTTTTATATCTATAGGGGAGTAATTGAAATATAACTCTTAATAAATAATTTTTGCGCTTGCTTGTATTAGCTACTTTTTTTGCTACCCTCGCGGGGTAGGAAGGGGTATGACGTATGCAAGGGTAGCACACCTCTTTCGCCTTATCCATCGTCATTAACCTCTTTATAAATGCTCTTTATATATTTTTAGGGAACCTCATACTTCCAATATCATCGATACTTTGTCGTTGAAATTCAACTAAGGAAAGCTCAGCCCTATCTCACTTACCGATGACTGTGGTTCTACCGATGACCATTCTGTGGTTTCGATCATATAAACTGACTCTACACATCCTCTGAAGATATCGCATCTCTCCAGCATTTTTTTTTTATTCTTCTTCTGTAATACCCACGTACCTATATACGTTCCCTGCCATATAACGGCAAGCTATGCAGCTATGCTAACGTTTCACCATCTCATCAAAACATCCAAGGAACCATTAACTCCGTTACCGGTAGCCCATTTCCATATTAATTTCGTATATTCCGTCTCCACTAAACATACTACAAGCCACAATACTACAAACATATATCACTTCATTCACTTGTTCTAATATCCTTAAATTTAAGATTTGAATTATTGCGTGTTGAGTGGTGGAATTCAACGCCGCGCTTTGTCTTACCAGAGAGAACAAAATTTATATATTAATATGTGATGCCAAAACTTTGGACCCCTTTTTACGAAAATTGCGCGGACGCAGGGGCATAAAATTTGGCACACTTATAGTTTATGTGCAGGAGAAGTGCAGAACGCTAATATTTTTCAATAATAATGCTTATAAAGTACATTAAATCAATAAATAAAACATTACCCACACTACCATAGGTTTAACAACACATATAACTTTTGTATAAAGTGACATACACGTTGCCATAGCAATGTGTATGTCACTTTATACAAAAGCGTCAACGGCTCCTCTAGTAATAATAATTTATTCCTCGGGGTCGAACTCGCTATCCCCTCGGCTTGCAGTTAAACGCTGCACTACGCCTACAAGGCTTCAAGCTAAAATATATAAGAACATAACATTATTGTAACCAAATGAGAAATACAAAGACAATATATTTTATATTTCGATTAGCCGTTTAAATACTGTCACGTTAGATTAAAGTGATTTCCAAGTGAGAGACGGAATTAGTCACTCGACTGAACGGCAAACACGTATTGGTGTGGTTAATTAAGTTTATATAAACATATTATATGAATGTATATGGAAAAATAATTTAATTTTGAGATATATTGTAGAAGTTAAATTGTATTTTAACTATTCATTTCATATTTAATTTGATATGTTTGCTATAATTACATTTAATATGGTTTATTTCTTTAGTATATAGAATCAAAAACTTAACAGATTCATGAAATTGATAATGTCTTTTTATAATTGTGTTCATGAATAATGAAAATTTATTAATTTATTTACTTTAGTTTACCTGCGGTCCCTGCATACCTCTTTCGCCTCATACACTGTCATTAACCTCTTTATACATGCCCTCCAGGGGATCCTCAGGCTTTTTACCTGACCTTCCTCTAGGATCTCCTGTGTATTCGAAATTCAATCGAGGTCTCATTTTATCTCTCTAACCAGCCAATTAACCTACGAAATATCGCAAACCTCAAAAATTTACCTAAAATATACCTACCTACCTACTAAATATCTCAATATTTCTACCTTTTCTAGAGCAATAAAATATGAAAGTATGTAAATGTAGCTATTAAGTAAAAATTTATCTTTCGAGTTAATGTGGAGACAAATGTGCCTGTGACCTGGATTAATGTTACGGCAAGGACGGGTTGCCTCGTAAATTGCAACGGGTTAGACCAGCGTGTTGTACAAATTCTCCATCATTTATTGGTTAAGGAAGTTTTGTCCATTTAATTATTATAATTTTTTTTGCTGTCCTTATGTTATTCCTTATATTTTCTTTAGATTTTGATTAACAAATAAAACGTGATACTTGTCGGTTCAATCAAATTATTCGTTCTCATTACACCGTTACATACAATATGTTTCGAATTCGGGTAAAGAGGGAAAACCTATATAGGTATGCCAGATATACAAGTGGCACTGACCAATTCTCTTCAAATTATGTACCAATTTAGTGACTGTAGTTCAACGAGAAGCAAGACATAAAACATGACAAACTTATATTTGGGCAAAATAACTAAATAGATATATGAGTATGATATATTTTCGATTGTTATATACATACATATAGATGACTCATTTTTTTTTGCTTTTATTAGTACGGTAAGTATTTACTTCTTAGGAAATTTGATATATCAAGGGCTTAGGTCAACAGGGAGAGTACAGGTGTATATGTTTAGATTATATAGGTATTAATTTGTACATACACGCCCTTATCAGATATCATTTGATTGTGTTGGCTTATAATTTTATTTTTTTCTGTGCTCCATCTATGGTTCCATCAGCCTATGGTTCCATAGACTTGGATATTTCATATTAAACGATATTGACAGACGGCCAGACAGGCAACAAAGTATTCTTATAAGAATTTCATTTTTGAGAAAAAGAACGCTAAAATCGACGTATTAACGCTCATATTAGCTTATAAAATTTTCAGGCCCATTTTCATTTTTTTCAAGTGCTAAATCCTGAAGTGCGTAAAGATACAAAATATAACTTCATTATCAGTCTTAATGAAAAATAATTACAGCAGAAAATGAAATGTGTTTGTGTATGAACTTTTCACCAATTGTACTAGAGTGACATTGAAGTAGTCTGTAACGCGATGCCTGCTAAAGTTAATTGCTCTTCCAGCACTCAGTACAATTAATATACTGTAGCAACTTTATATATTGTATATAATTATATACATATTACATATACTATCTGAATGACACTTGTCGATTTGACAAATAAATTTTAATCTCGATATATTTTTAACAATTTATTTTAAATACTAATCTAACTTAACTAAGCTTCGTAGACTGTAACGCAAAATTTCATTTTTAGTAATAACGAAAAGTCTTAAGTCCCTAATAAGCTCCCATACACTCCCTAAGGTACCCTCCTTGCTAAAATCCAGCTTTTCACACACAGTAATTTTAGCAGTACGCTGTCTGTCAGTCACTCATTAACGGCCGAGTTTTGTTTACAGCGTATATATTTTTGGAGCAATTAGCTAACTCTGAAATTTTGTTTAATATTGTGGATTCTGATTACATTCTTATAATGGTTTCAATTTCTCATAAGTTACAGTTTATAGATACTGTCACTCAACAAGCAAGTTATTGATATAAATATATATATTTATATTTATATATATATATATATATATATATATATATATATATATATATGTATATATATATATATATATATATATATATATATATATATATATATATATATATATATATATATATATATATATATATATATATATATATATATATATATATATATATATATATATATATATATATATATATATATATATATATATATATATATATATATATATATATATATATATATATATATATATATATATAGCATACAATAATTATATTATATAACTAAGATAAGCTATCCTGGGCTATTATAATATTATTAACATATTATTTATATAATATATATCTTTAATTGAATACATTTTATGAACCGAAGAAAATAATGAAACGGTTGTTTCATAGTGGAAGTATGGTATTTATAGGTAATATTAAGAAATGTACTACATTCTTACTCATATTATTGCCACAAAGAAAAAGCAACAAAAAAATTACTTTCATATATTTTTCTATCATGATAAACTTAAGCTGTCCATATCCTCAAAATCCCTTCCAAACACACTCATACTCGTATATACCCACGTATCATTAACCAGTGAGCACTAAGATTGATATCGTGATTTGGAACCCGTTCTTGCGTTAAAGGGGAAATTGAGATATAAAACATAGTATATTATGAGATTTCATATACAATTTACATAGCTATGTCATTGTACTGGACTTTTGTGTAAGAAGCTGTGGATTTTATAGAAAATAACTTGTGACGTTTGAATGAATATTTATACATATGAATAAATGGCTGAATTAAAATAAACGATAATCATAAAATTATTATTAATAGCCATATAATAGTAGTTAACACCATAGTAGCAGGTTCGAGTCCCACTCATTGGAAGGAATTATTTTTATTTCTTCACCCTGGCATGACAAAGTGTGGCATCAAGTTCCGCCACTCAATGCGTAACACCTTGAATTCGGAAAGCTTTGTCAGAAAACGGAGACCTAATCCCTCTCTGCTTGCCCTAATATATGGGATACTGCGTGAAATAATAAAAATATCTCATAACTTGACATTTATTTATTTATTTATTTATTCGTCATATAAAACTTATGTCTAACATTACAAAAACTTAATGCGTTAGTAAAGTTGATTCCAATATAATATCAATCAACACAATAATCAACGAAAAAATCTAATATTTAAAAAATATAATTCCATGTAAAATTAATAAAATAAACATTTCAAAGAATAAGAATATATATGGTTACAGTGGAAAGCCTTTGGGCATCCTCAACCAATATATGTACATGATTAAATAATTACACATCTGGTTTCACTTTTCAGCATGTTAAAGGTATACCTTTCTATAGATTATAGTCATGAAATGCGTTGTTGGTTCTATAATTCTTCTATATTTATATAAATACATTTTATAATCGTAATATATGCATTAATAATCATAATATAACTATATCTTACTTAGCCTTCGATCAGCTCATAATTTGTCTAATAACATATTTTTTGGTTTTAATATACAATTATACACTACAATTATTTGGTTTTAATATACATATAATTATGTATATTGTATATTCTTAAAATTAATGTTTTTTCTATGTAAATAAATAAAACATTAAACCGATAAAAAGAGAAATTGATTGCGGTTAAAAGAAAAAGGAAAGACGTATCCAGTTGAAACACGTTCAAAGCGCTTCAAATTCGACCCACAAAGGAGGTTGTACTATTTTTTTTATCAGTGACAGAGTAATTACACGGCCCACAAAGGTACAGCCAATTTAGGGGTCCTTGAAACCCTTTGATGTCTCTCAAAAAATACCTCTAGGGCACTTTCAATCTACAGTGCTAGAGAATAAGCGTACGATTTGTCGATTGTTTGACGTCAACAATTTATACAAACTGAAATTAGTTTTCAGGTTAGATATGTATATTGAGAAAAACCGAATGTATATATACCGAATATACCATAATTTCTTTTATCAGTATTAATTATTTATATCGATATTAATATAATTAATATTGATGATTAAAAAAAACAAAATAATAATAAGGTAAAAATAACAAGAGTCTGTAGTGTACCTAATTAAAAAATAATGATTGAAAAAATCCTGTTACATTTTTATTTTTCTAAAACTGCAATAATTTTTACCTTTCAAATCTCTTGATCAATGATAAATATTAAAAAAAATATTATATAATATTATTTTATTCAGGCGTTATCTACCATGAGATTTACCCTGCCCTAGTTGCTGCTAAAATCGGTTTAGCTGCTCCTGAAATGGGCCCGGTCAAACGAAAAACAGACAGACAGAAAATGTTTGCTTTAAAATGTTTAAATGTTCTTTAGTAACGTGTTAATAGCTATATACAAACACAGTTATTTTGAAGTCACAAACAGACACTAATTACAAAACATTTTATTTTAATAATTATTAAATATGATTGCTATGAAAAATTGGTATTCTAAATGGTAAGTAGATATATAAAATGAAATCAAGAAGCTCAGCATGTGCCTGTAAACGCGACGGTTTGTGGGTTCGATTCCCATCCGACGAGAATGAATAATTTTACTTTGGTTTGTTAAAAAGTAAAAGTGTGCTAGGAAAGTAGGGAACGGACTTCTGTCTTAACACTAGATACCTTCTGCCTACGGTTCCCTCTGCCTACCTTGCTATGTACTATTTTCAACTTTAAAAATTGTAATTATTTTTGTTGAAATTTGTGCACATAGCTATCTATAATTTGAAGTCACTTTTGGTTTTTTCATACAAAATCTCTTTTAAATTACAGCATGTACGATTGGTATTCTTGATTTCACACATTATAAAAATCACTCACATATTACTATACATATATGTAGCAGCAGGATGAAGAAACTGAGTATTAAGAAATTCCTTAGCCAATTTTCAGTAAAATTTTCGAGATCTTTATTATTGAGAATATATATTATATTAATATAATATAATATAATAATATAAAATATATGTTAAATATAATAACTCAACGGTGCTTTTTTTTAACATAGCGGATAAATAGAAACCACAATCATCATATCTACAATTAGACGCACATTTCAATGCAAATAATTTAATGTTTGACGAAAACGATAGTACAATACGTATAGTTTACTTTTTAAATTTCTTTATTTACATAATATTACAAATTACAATACAAATGTGTACACGACAGGTACTGACAAAAACATTTAATGCAGTACAACACTTAATGAGGCTACTTTCACCTCTGCGAGAATATATATATATATATATATATATATATATATATATATATATATATATATATATATATATATATATATATATATATATATATATATATATATATATATATATATATATATTATATATATATATATATATATATATATATATATATATATATATATATATATATATATATGTATATACATATATATATATATATATATATATATATATATATATATATATATATATATATATATATATATATATATATATATATATATATATATATATATATATATGTAGAAACAACAAATTACAACATTTTTGTTTTTTAATACAACAATGCATTTGTAAAAATAGAATATAATAAATTCAAATTTTTTTTAAGGTGTAAAATTTTTTTAAATACGTATAATTAAATATTTGTTTAGTATCAGGAAATACATAATCGCAAATAATTTTTATCGAGATAAAAATTACAAGCATAATAATCTTTATAAGTATCTACATATATACTCGTAGATCTATATAGATGCCCTTGAACAGATGATGTGTAATGTTGTGCAATTTTTTTTTATTGTTTTAACAAATTATTGTCTATGTGACGTCATTATCATTTACCATTCCGATAGGAGCAAGTGTGGCTAGGCAGTGAGATCCTAAGTTCTCAAGACTCTCTACTTTCTACTTTTCCACTGTATCAGAGACATTTTTACTTTCCAAAACGGGGAATGATGTATTTTTTTAATTTTTTACCAATTTTCATGGTTCCGTACCTAAAAGGTAAATACGGTACCCTATTACTAAGCCTCCGCTGTCCGTTTCTTTGCCACCAGGCTGTATCTCATAAACCGTGATAGCTAGAAAGCTGAAATTTTCACAAATTATGTATTTCCGTTGGCGCTATAACAAAAATAAAAAAAAATCATATATTTCTTCAGCGGAGTACCTGCAATCATATAATAGGTACGGAACCCTGTGCACGAGTACTACTCGCACTTGTTTATTTTACGTATGAAATAACAAAGAAAATCCACATTCGATTTGAAAATCACAATCATTATTAAGATTAAGCGTTTTCCAAATGTGCAAAAATTACGTTTAGTTCTGTATTGACTTCCAAACTCTGGTTAATTTAAAAAAAAATAATTTTTATTAATATATACCAAGAAACAATTGATAATCAAACACAAGGTACGGTTGAGCAACTAGTCTTCCACAATCAACAGTGACAGCTGGATTCCATTAAATATTACAGTCAAACTACATCTGAAATTTAGCATTTGATAGTTGCATAATAATAAGCTTCCCGAAATAAAGCAACCTAGAAGCCTGAACTTGGAATATTGTAAAGTCATTTGCATTTCAAATTTGTAATAAGATTGTATATCTACGTTTAATTTGCAAGGTGGATATAGTACTGCGGTATTCCCCCTGCTAAGGATTGGCAAAAGTTTTAACGCTAAACACGGTTATAGCATGCTATTGGACTCAATATAAATATATATATATATATATATATATATATATATATATATATATATATATATATATATATATATATATATATATATATATATATATATATATTTAGCGAGCCTTCCCACTTTTGTCGTCTATTTTAAAGAAATTTGCCTTTTTTTTGTACTATACCGTAAAAAAACCTTTAGAAAAACCTGTAGTAAGCTAAGTATACAGACATTTTTCTACGTATATTTTTCATTTGGGAACAAAACGAATTGAGAAATGAATATTCAGTATGCATATTGTTGTCAACATAGTTCGTATTTGATATTTCAACGAAACTCTGTGACTGAGATTGTTGGATAAAGAATAACAGCTGAAAACTATAAAAACCTTGAAATTTGGTTTGGCTGCACCATTTTTCTTTTACAATGCGGGAAATTATTAGAACTTAGTGTCACATCTCCACGTTATCCGGGAACACTCCGCTCCCCACATTTTGTTTAATTTTCGAGACATAAACGGAACTCTCGGAACTCTGTAATTTTGGAATTGAATTATACATAATATAATTGAATTATATATAATATGTAATATTTATAATTATACATTATATTGAATTATACATAATATGTATATAGAATAATAATTACTATTATTTATTTACTTTAACATTCTCTAGATTAAGTGAGCGATGGTAGCAGTAGTGTAGTGTATAAACTGTGAAACTGTGTATAAACTGTGAAACTGCTAGCTTAAGAAACTGCTTTTTTGTACAACACATATATATATATATATATATATATATATATATATATATATATATATATATATATATATATATATATATATATATATATATATTTATATGTGTATATATATACCCTGAACATTGTGCAAAACTGCTTAAATCTTCTTTGTTCTTACTTCAAATATTATTTTAACTTTTCGTTATTCTGAGACGGCAAAGCGGTAGCAACGGGATTCCAGTACACTATATTTATTTAGGTAGCTCTTTAGCCGCTATTTCTCTGAACGCTTTCCGCACTTCATTCTCGGCTCTCACGTAAATAAAGAAAATAAAATAACAAATACAATTAGTAAATGCACTTTTTATTTAAACTGAACAAATCTTCTTAAATTTATAGTTTCCATGTTTATGCAAAATGTACCGAAAAGTATGTTCCACTTTCCGCCTTTTATAAAAATTGCATATTGGCGTGAGGAATACAACCAAACTGTTTAAATGAAAATATTTTAATATAATTTTTTTATTTTGTTCCGATGGAAATTTCTAGAAATCCTCTCTTAGAGCTCCATTATACTTCCCGAGGCACATATATGTCTATAGGCTTTCTTCGCTGCGTAGTTTCAGCTGTGCCTGTCTGTCTGTCACTACTGTCAGTCGTTCAGTTTATATTGGAGTTCTATTATTAAATTGTCTTCAGTACAAAAAAATACATTTAGAATTTTCACTTTATTGTAACATTTAATCATAATACTAACTGATAACTATGTGATAAATATATTTTAAAGTATCCCTCTATATTTTGATTGTTTTGTAAAACTTAAAAATATATATAATACAATATATTGTTATTTTTTTTATTTCATTTCACACATCTATATCATCCGCTAACACGGTTTGATGGTGGAGCTTAGAGTTTTGCTTTATCATATTATCTATACATACATATATATATACATATATATATATATATATATATATATATATATATATATATATATATATATATATATATATATATATATATATATATATATATATATATATATATATATATATATATATATATATATATATATATATATATATATATATATATATATATATATATATATATATATATATATATATATATATATTTATATATATATATATATATATATATATATTATATATATATATATATATATATATATATATATATATATATATATATATATATATATATATATATATATATATATATATGTATATAAATAAGATTATTATTTTTATCACTCCAAGAGATTCAGTTTTTAGGGTTCCGTACCTCAAAAATCTTCGGAACTTTTATAGGATCACTTTGTTGGTCTACTGTCTATCCGCCTATCAGGACTTGTCAAGATCGCGTAGTATAAAACTGTATTAATATTAAATATACAGGTCTATAGTCGCTACTTCCGAGTCAACACTATCAAAAGATACAAGTAATATAAGCTTAATTAATCAAAACCGTACGGTTGACCTTTTACGAAAATTTATAAGAAATTACAACTTACAGCATAAATAAATTGGTGTATATTAGAAAAAAACTATAATAAATTTATATCTGTAGTTCATTTCATACACAATAAATGCACCCTTAAATATTACTTATTTTACTTTTTACCTACGGAACTCTCAGTTACCGAAATTGACACGTACTTGACTTATTAAATATAGCGAATATTTATTGACTCAAAATCAAATTTACTAGCAGCAGGTAGAAACCAACGTTTCGCCTGATTTGATAACAAGGCAATGCAGAAAAAAGATTTCACACCAATGATACCGTCCCAAATTTTTACTCGTGCCGGACGTTCGTATAAAGGGCCAAACGATTCTGGGTCCAATTTACAGGTACATTTCTTATCTGTACGTATTTCTTGTCGTTATTCACCTACATAAAAGGCAGACCGTGCTGAGCAACTAATCAATTATAAAAGCGATCAAAATATCTTTGGTTACATTTTCTATAAGCGTAAAGTACTATTGAATAGAAATGCTTTACGTTATTTTTTTGGTGTTCTTGACTATGACTGATGGTGATTTTATATATTATCGACATCACATAATGCCTGTGTGGTAGTAAATTATATAGAATTTAATGATTTTTAAAAGGTTAATATACACTAAGGATAGAAAAAATACTTTAAGAAAACATATTTTTTTTTTCTTTAAGTGTAGATTGAATCTGTTATAACATTTCTTTATATGGTAAATAGAGCGTACAAAGAGATGAACAAAACACACTCCATGCATATATATGAGATATATAGAAATATATTTTAATTGTTAATATTAAGTATTAAAACTACTAAATTTGGGCGAATATGGCGCAATGGGAAAGCTTCTGAGTATTAAAGTTATAGTAATGGGTTTGATTTCGGGGTGGTGAATTATTTTGGACTTGGATTAACTCTGATAAGAAAAAGCTCCGCGTTGAGTTCTGCCAAGGGCGTGAATTTGTACGGAGAGTAAAAAAACAGAGTGTCTTGATACTTGGCACACTTGTCAGGCATTCTCTGATTTCCCTGCTAAATGACAAATTTTAAAATATTAATATAGTTCTTGTATATGATTTAGTAATATAGTAAAAAAATTGTTTACTAAAGGCTATAATTAAATAAGTGATTCCCACCTACCGAGCACACCTCAGAAATGACGTGTTCGCCTTCAGACAGTACTAAAATTACTTCAAACAGTTCGATAGCGCCTCCGTGACGCAATTGTAATAATATGTTTAATCAAGTTTCATATTATAAATTTATATACTTTCACGCTTTGTTTCGCTTACAGTGTTAGTGCAGAGAGATTAGTGACAGGACACTACGTCACTTTCCGTCCAAATTTGAGATATTAAGCTCTTTCTGCTAATCCTGCCATAGCGCGAAGCTGGAAACAAGTCGTTCACACATCTACAAAATATTTTAAACAACACAGATATATTTAACACTACCTATTAATTTTTAGGATTCCGTACCTAAAAGGTAAAACGGGACTCTATAAGTCGGACTCCGCCATCCATCCATCCATCTGTCAGTATTAGTTAGACAATTTAATTTTGTACAAATGAGATAATGATAATAATATTACATCATTATATATTATAAAATAAATATTTTGAATGGCCCCTTTTACAACATAATAAAGATTGATATTAAATAAGACATGATTTTTTTGCCTTTTCTATACACAACGTTACGGAACCTTTGTGCTTTGCGCGAATCCAACTCTCGCTTGGCTAGTTTTTTTGTCATTAACTATATTATTATTATATTATTTATTAATATTTATCGCCATACAACCAAAAACCCATAAACAATATTGAAAATAAACACTTTCATTAATTCCACAACACCTTTTATAGCTGTTTCTAGCAAACAAAAGGGTCACGGTTAACGTGTCGACCCAAATTGCCATGTCCACTGAAGGAATAAACTCAAGCAATTTGCTTGTGTCGTACGCAGAATCAGGTTTAATGGGTACGAGGGATTCTTAGTACGTAGCACTTTGCGGCGTTACCAATAGATTTTTTATAATTGAATTTGTAACTAGTTTAGTTTATATAGCAACGAGGTACATACAGTACACACATATGTACATACACGTCTGTACTGTTATGCATTTTTTTTTGTTTTTAGCTGCATGCTTTATTACACATATAGCAGGGTAGGCAGAAGAATCTAATGTTAAGCTTTCCACCAAGATAATTCAAGATATTGTGTATAGTGGAGGTACTCGACGCCGCGTTTCGTCTTGTAACTAGAGTGAAGAAAATGAAAAAAATCTGATTGAGAATCAAACCTGCAATCGTGGCGTTTACAGACAGACGCTGCACCAATGCGCCATGATGGCCCTTTATCTGAATAATATCGAATATATGACTTTTTTATTTACATTAATTGATTTGATTTCTTTTTATACACGTTTTACATGAATAATTTACTCATAGAAATGTTCAATTTAAATCCTGAATAGGATGTTTTTGTATGAGACCGAAATTTATTTCAAAATTTTGTGACATGTTCACGATCTCTACCTACATACATACATTCAAATTCAAATTCAAATAATTTTATTCAAAGTAAGAATACATGATTCATTTTTTGAACGTCAAATACATTACCACCGCCTCACTAAAGTGAATGCCTCAGACCTGAGAAGAACCGGCGCAATAAACTCAGCGGGACTTTTTTTTTTATATAGTATTATTATAAAATTATTCATTGTTGACAATGATACGCTTGAGATAGACTGGATATACATACATTCATACATACATGTATGTATTATTATGATTATTGTAATTTAAATATACTTTTTATAATATAGCGCAGCGTTGAGCTCCGCCAAACGACATTGAAAGTCTCAATGAAGAAATCTTGCGTAATGTAGAGAACGAAGTGTTAACACTAGGTTATTACTGTCCTCAACGATATGCAAGAAAAATCTCGAATAATCTCTATTAATCTCTCTTTAAATATTTTAAAGAACTTTATATACTCTGTGTAGAAAAAAAGGTTGTATAGTATGATTGTATTCCTTATTTTTTCAATTTCCTTTACGTAAAACACGCTCGTAAGGCGGAGCTTTTTTCTAATTTTTCTTAAAAACACATTGCCTAATAATCCGGAACGCTGAGCTGATATGGACTTGCAAAAAAGTGTTGCGTAAAAGGTTTTTAATAGGGATCTAATATATATTTATAAATAAACCTATACACAACTCGGGAACGTGTATGCAAAATAATAACTTGCAAAATTTGTATAACACTATAGTATAAAAGTAAATAGAAATATAAGATGCTGTTTTTTTGTAAACATGAAGTGAATCAATTCCATTATTAGGATCCTGTTAATTATTTTAATACGCTTGTTCTGGTAGGACACGACGTTGATTTCCAACTCAAGACGGAATGATTTGAACCTGGCGTAAAGCTCAGAGTGGAGTGTCTAGACTCTAGGTTCTCTCTGCCTTCGCTGCTCTGCGATAAAGAGAGTGAAGCTATTAGTATATATTTAAAAGAAAGCGGTCATAATGTGTAGTGTCACTTCAAGGACTTTTGTTCTTTATAAACAAGCTAATAAAACCATAAAAGAGAAGTTGATCGCTCAGAATTGTAATTGTCAAATGATTGCGCCACGACGGCCCCAACGAAAATATGCATACATAAGAATTTACCCAAATGGGTCTCAAGTCGATGATTAATCATCGTATACAGTCAGTCACACACGTTAAATTGTGACATGACAGCTTTAATATAAACAGGAAATCGTAAATTGTAAATTGACGCTATCGTAGCGCAGCTGCACACTTTACTTACAAAGCGACGGGTGTGGGATCGCCTCCCACTTGGGGAAATTAATTGCTATCCTTTTCTTCCGTTGAAATGAAAAAAAAGCGCAGCATTGAGCTTTGCCAGTCAACACGTGACTCGAAAGTTTGGAGCAAAGTCAGGAATCGAATTTTTGACTTTACGTTCCCTTTGCCTATATAAAAATATGATAAGAAATATAATTTTTTCTAACAGAATTGTGATCGTAGTCTGAAATATTTAGTAATTGCTATATGATTACTATAATGTGATTGACATATACGTTTGCAAATAATATGAATGGTGAATGAGATCTAATTTTTTTTTATTCATTAAACAGACACTCCGAGAAATATATTTCATATATGTAGTTTGTTAAAATCTAGAGAGCAATATGACTAAATGGGCGGAAAATGGAGAGAATTAAAATTCCGCTAGGTCTTGTTATATTTATTGTTCATGAATCAACAGAAAAATGCAAAGTCTTCTACAAAAATCAATTATACAGAACCTTTAATTTTAAATGCGATTCGAACTTGACCGGTCCTCTAATTCAATATTATACATCTATCTATACATAATTTCATCTGAAAGTATTTTGAAACGTATAATAAATACTATAGCACCAAATTTCTTTGATAAGTATGTAATCAATCAAATTGAGCGACAGCTTTGACAGTTGACTCAAAGGCCCAGGCGATTTACATGAAAAATATGCTATACGAGTTTTCAGTCTCACCAGATTAACTTTTCGATCTGTTAAGGTCTTTATAGAATGTCATTTATTATTTTCGTGTGGATGTTAAAGCTAAGCCTCTTGGTAGAATAAATGATCGGCGTTTACCGTGATTTAAAAAAAATAAAAAACCGCCAAACTCATCAATATTTTTTTAAAATTTTAGGTTGTATTAGAATAAAAATATTTGACTTTCGAATTTGATATGAAGTAGTAGTTCTATTTAATGTCCTCTTTAATTCTTCATCTCTATACCTCAAGGAACGGTTTAAGTTTTTATGCGAATCACACGACTTCTCCCTTCGGTCCAAAGCTTCCTTAACTCTAGAAACTCCTTTCCAATCATGTTCCTTTTACACTAACTCCTTCTCTGTTAAATCTACATAGTTTGGAACTTATGGAATCAATAAGGCAAACTAAAACTTTACTGACTTTTAAAAAAATGCTTAAAAATTATTATCTAAAGCTTGTGTTCTAAATGTTCTAACTGTTGCAAACAAAATGATGATGAAAGTTATATGTGCATGTGTATATATATATATATATATATATATATATATATATATATATATATATATATATATATATATATATATATATATATATATATATATATATATATATATATATATATATATATATATATATATATATATATATATATATATATATATATATATATATATATATATATATATATATATATATAAGTTTAAGGGTCTTCTATAAAAGCAAACATTGATTTGACGTTATATAAACATTTTTACATATCTTCTAGATTAATTAATTAATTTAATACTTAATTTCCCTTTTTAATATTTGTAATTAATTATAATACAATAAATATTTTTTAGTAGTTAACAACGATAATTAGGTCTTGTACCATTTTTTTATATTTTTTTATATAAGCATAAAGAAAAGAATGGAGAAATTTGACACTATGGTCTTTTTGTAAAGTTAATGTACACATGTACATTTGTGTATAAATACAAAATAAATACATATAATTCGATATATATCTGACGTGCTAGCCAATTAAGCGTAATTGTCGAGCTTCGTCGAAATTCTTATATGATTGTTACACAATATATTCTTCTATAGCTTATCTCCATATTATGACTTAATTTGTCCAATCGCTTGGAACAATTCCAAGAGTGGTGGGTCCAAGTCATGTTACGGTCAAATCTGTATACATTTCTATTGTTTTTTTTTAAATATTTTTTTTTATTATTTTTATTAAGTTTTTGATCATATTATAATCATTTACGTCAAAGGAAAAAGTAATAATATTGTCTAATATTGTAGATACTATGTTGAATATTTAACAACTAATCTTTCAATGTATTTATTTCAGGTAAACATATAAATAGTCTGTCAAAGACTACAAAGAAATAGTAGAGCTGACTATGGACTTCAAAAGAATTTAGTTTCTCAAACGTGGGTATTTTTAGTATAACAATTATTGTTCTTTGATACCGTATAGACTATCGGTAGAACGTTAAACAACATTTATTTGCTAAATGATTATAAAATATCTTGTTTTTAGGGATTTATCAATAATAATTGGTATTTATTTGTAAGAAAAACTGAAAAAAAAACTAAATGCGGAGTTTTTTCATGTTTTAATCTTCTCCTAAAAAGAAAAAGAAAATTATTCGAAAATTAAATGTAAAAATTGGACCTGCGTCTCTTGAAAATATCCATCGTAACGTTTTGTAAGTATTTTCAGCATTGTAGATACTTTATTTCCACTCTTCTCTCAATTTTCAAAAAGAGAATGTTGAGTGGTTGAAATTAACGCCGATTTCTGATCATTATTCAGAACTGAGAATTCAAGCCGATCGAGTCCACATCTATCCCGATTGAGACTAGCGCTGTCCTACTGCTCTACTACTTAGTTAAACTACTTGCATATAACACGTGTCATATAACCAAAAATATAAAAAATGCTCATCAAACAAAATGTTTCTAACAATATCTATGCTAATGAACAAAAAAACAGCCAAACAAAAATGAACTCCCTTACAACCTCTAAAAACTTAATATATCCGAAAAGTGATACATCACAAAAAATATAAGGAAAGTACACGTAGTAAACCTTGCGAGATCAAAAGGACAGTGGGCAAACTTCCACGACAAAGTTATAAGAATTTGGGGCCTTAGGATAAATTGTGTTAGATTTGCCCGAGTTTTTCTTTTCATGTGAAAATATATACTTATAAGTTATATATAATTTAATCTCGACATGACGGAGTTAGAAAGCATCTGACTGTTTATAACACAACGTATATATGTGTATTTAAAATACTTTCATTTCTTCGGTTTTGTAAAACAAAATTCGGTATTTAGTTTCATTGGATATCATTTTTGTACTAGAATGAAATACGCGTTGTGCAAGAATCACGATAAGCTCTTCATACATTTTTTTAACCAACGTCATGATTTTGAGCTCCACGCTTTATCTCGTAAGGCAGAGAGAATCTAGTATTCTATCCAAGACCTTCGCCTATTTGCGTATGAAATGGCGGAATTCAATACCGCGAGTTTTAGAGAAGAAACTACTTAGCATTCCATCCGAGTTCCGCGCAGTGTAGAGCGAGGAGCTCAGGGCAGCGTCTGGGACTTGCAACTCAAGTGTAAGTTTAAGGGGCCTCTTTCAAATGCATATTAAAGCTCACCTCTACTGCTTGAGCTACTCTCCACCTAACGAAATTCGAAATAATTCAGCAGCCTTCTAAATTAAATAATCTATGTATAAAACGAAATTAAAATATCGTTAAAAGCTTTACAACACACAAATGTAAAGCATCTTATTTTCGTGACATTTCCAAACAGATCTAGTTTCTCAAATATTCTTGTTAAATTTTCATTATTTAGTGTAGATAAATGAAATGCCAGCCAGACCTTTGTTTAAGGTTTTTTTTTTTAATTAAATAAACGAGATATTTTACACTAAAAGCTTTAATCAAATTATGAGCTTTAAGTCTTAATATAAATTATTGCTTAAGATTAAGAAACTCTCAATGAAAGGAAGCAAGAATGTCACTTAGAAGTCGTTCTAACTTAAAATAAAAACTTATTTATGTTAACTATTTGTTACTATTACATTAACTCTCGATCCCGGTAAATGATGCATGACGTAGAGTTTCGCCACTCATTATGCAATGTTTGGCAAATTTATTGGAAATTAGCAAACGTAGTGTCTTAACACATAAATTCTCATCATTACGTTACAAGTTAATTTCTAAACATTCCTAAGTAAGTACAATGATTGACTACAATTACAATTTATAAAAGAAATCTCTCTTTTTCTTCTTCTTGGCATTAGTCCCGGCTTCGTTTGCCAGGGTCTGCCTTCCGACTAAGCTTACTCCACTTTGCATGGTCTTTAACATCCTCAGTGGAGAATCTATTGGCTCTCATGTCTTGCGTCATGACATCCAGCCATCGCTTCCTTGGGCGTCCGGGGGGTCTAACTCCAGGGACAGACATGTCAAGACACTTCCTTCCGACATAATTCTCAGGTCGGCGCATAACATGGCCATACCATCTCAGGCGACGCTTATCCGCTACGTCACGGAGTCCAAGACTACCTCGAATGAACGTGTTGCGTATGCGATGGGACCGCGTAACGCTACACATCCACCTCAGCATCTTCATCTGCGTGACGTGAAACTCCTGAGTGTGCCGAGATAATGTTGGCCAACATTCGCTGCCGTATAAAATAACCAGTCGGATAATGCTCTTGTATATCAGTCCCTTGAGCTTAGGCGGTATTCTGCTATCGCAGACACCAGTGACCTCCCGCCATTTGGCCCAAGCAGCGTTTATACGGGCATGGATGTCGTGGTCGATGCCTCCGGACTCATGCATAACGGATCCAAGGTACCTGAACTTCTCCGACTTAACGGCTGGCTCAAGCCTGATATGGATGTTGCTTGAGTCCGGAAGGAAATCTCTCTTTTTATAGAAAATATTTTTGAAAACTTTTTTTTATAATATTACGTTATGATATTCTGTAATGTGAGTGAAAAAATCGAACAATCAATCAATTAGTAGCGTTCGTTCAACGTGATTCTCATTTGATTTTAAAAATTATTTTCCTTCTAATAGACTTTGAACCCGTTATCATCACGAACAATTAGATTCTAAAGTAACAACTGCACCACAAAGATGTCTAAATAATATAAAATTAACAAAAATTTACATGCAACATCTAAATAATTTAGTTAGAACTACTAACTATATACTTATTACAAAATTTTCCCTACAAAAAAGTTTAATTTCACCGCAAACTTTTAAAGTGTACATTCGTCTACTTAGCCAAGTCCATTGAGTCATCTAAATTCAATTCTGCCAACGCCTTCCACGGACTTTCCTGGTGTCGACGCTGATGGAATCCTTAATGGCGCTCTTTACGTACGAAATAAGTTTAAGAAATATCGGAAAACGTATCAGGCACTAAGTAAAAGTATCGTAAATTATGTATCAATACTTTATAGTATATGTATATAGCTTATATAGTATTATATGGTGAGAAGTATTTGGATTTCTTTCAATTTTAAGATTAATAATCTGTCGTGGTACACAGGGTCTGGTTGTTAATGTGACAGTTCTCGGTTCGATTCCTGCTCAACGAAATTTTATTGATTTCCTCGTTCTGGCAACAAACGAAGGAGCAGTATCGAGATTTTCAGCTCAACACGCAATTTAGCTATTAATAATTAATAAAATATAATTAATAAAATATATTTTCAATTTAATTAATAAATCTAAAAATAGCACAAAATTGACTTGTAAATTAATCAAATAACAATTTTATATATAAATGTTAAATCAAATGTAAACAATGTCAAAAAATATTATGATTTCTACGAAAATTGTATGGGCGTGGTTAAAATTTAATTCTATATTTCCATTTTCAATAGAATTTTGATATACAACAAAAAAAAATTAATCTAAAATCAAAATACGCACGAAATAGGTATCATCGAATGCGGAGAAAAATTTAGAACGGAGTGTCTTAACACTAAGTTTCTTTACCTACTCTTATATGTGCCAGATATGGTAGGATCTTTCTGCCTAGAGGGAGCTCCCTCTGCCTACCCTGCTATATGCGGGATACAGCGTGAAGCTTATAAAATTTATTTTATGAGGACTTAGGAAATAAAATGATGTTAGAAGATAAAAAAATATTGAACTGTGCCACGTGTTATATATATGAAAGTTTATATATCCTTCGCCGATTTATGGTTTATGTATTGTAGCTTGGGTTATGAGAATGCTCGTAAAGTCGTGCACATTCAGGCTGTATGTGCCTCATGTACCTCATACAAACATGTCCTCCAATCTCTTTTGCAAATATGAAATACAGTAGGACTCTACTGTACTTAATACGATCACGCTTAATATGATTTCCCGTATAATACGCCATTCCACGTATTACTTTATAGTCTCAAGCGGGTTTTACCATATACTTTTTCCTTACTTATTTTCCTTTAGCAAATCTAAAAAATATATGGTTATTTTTATTTATAATTGTAAAAAAAAAGCAAACATTTCAAAGTATTATTCGAATACTTAAGGATAAAAACAGACACTTTCTTATAAAAACTTAAATATAATTAATTTAATTTAACCTTTCCAAATAAAATTTAGATGACATTCAATTCAATCATTTCTTTGTATATCAAAAATTGTAGAATGACATTCTCAAAAACCGATTTAGAACATAAAATTTTATTTACTTACTACGAGTATGACTCTCAAGAGATTTAAATATAGTTACGATTTTCGCCAATACTCGGTTTACAGCCCAACCTCAACTTATATAGCGGTCTACTCAGATCTATTATACCGTCCAAGCAATAAATGCAAACGTTATAACCGGCAAAACTTAATTTCATATGTGGAAAAATCCCCTATGAGTTAATATTTGTATACCTTGCAAGAGCTAGCTAGCTAGAGATCTTTGTAATAGTATTTGTATACTACTCTCCACCACCGCTAAGTGACGGAACTAAACGCTGCACTATGTCTTAAATTAAAATTTAAAAAAAAAACTTGGCGCAATAGTTGTGAGTTCAATGCCTAGCATTGAACTCACAACTATTGCGCCAAGTTAGTTATGTTATAGTTTATATATGTCACAGATCTGAATTCTCATAATCGTTCTAGCAAAATTAAATAATTATATATACTAATTTTTGGAACATTTAACAATGTTTGTAGTAGAGCTAAGCTACAGCTACTATATACTACATACATAATTATACTCATGTATTTGATTATGTCGTATATACATATATATACAATACTTATTTTATAGTTTACATCTGGGTGTAAGCTCTATTGTTATGTCATATATATTAATATAACTATCTATCGTATCAGCGTATTCAATCTTAGTTTAATTAACTAACAGTACAATAATAGTAAAACAAAACATATACAGTATAGCGGCATAGCGTCTGACGTGGTGGGTGCCAGGTGGAGGTTCGAACCCCAATCGGGGGATTGAATTATTTTGTTTCTTGACCCTAGTAAAAGACAAAGCTTGACGTTGAATTCCACTGAAATTTAGGCGGGAACAAGGAAAAGTCCTCTGTCTGCCTACATAAGGGATACAGCATGTTATAGATATCTAGGAGTTATCTCCATTTCCCGCTCTCCACCTTTTCGGGACATCAGATATTGCCTGTTGAGAGTAGTGTAGTTGAGTGGAACTCAACGCTTTGTCTTGTTACCAGATCGATGAAAATGAAAATAACTCGTTCAACCGAAGTGAGAATTTAAGATTGTAAAATCTATCAAACTTAAAACCTAATATGATTTAAAACGATATATTACTCTAATATTCATGATGAAGACATACCATGGGAGTTATTTAAAACTTTTCGCTTTATTCCCTCAGGAATGGAAATGTTGGCTTATCTCGGGGAATTTAAAAAGCGTTACCAACTTTAATTAAACATCGGAACTTTGACGGATACCTTAGACGGATAGAAGTTGTAGATTAGAAAGTATAAAATATGTATCTAAGTGGAACTTTACTTATCACAAATTTGGAAAATTCGGATATATCATTTATTTATATTATATTTTCTCGTAATATATATATATATATATATATATATATATATATATATATATATATATATATATATATATATATATATATATATATATATATATATATATATATATATATATATATATATATATATATATATATATATATATATATATATATATATATACCTAACAATATCACGACGACATCATTAACCATTAACTAGTATTCAAATGTCCTAGCTTTTAAAATTTCAATATGGCATCACGCTATTGCCCGCATATAAAAGGGTAGAAGGAGCGATGTGCTCACTCCGTTTTCCACTATCCGCCCAATTTTGAGATATTGCGTGTTGAGTGGCGGAACTCAACGCTGCGCTGTCTTGTTACCAGAGCGAGGAAATTAAATAGTACATATTCATTCATTACATTCTCCACAAGTGGGAATCGAACCCATAACCGTCGCGTTTACATTTAAACGCTAACGTTAATATTATGTATGATATTTAATTAAATTTGGTACGTAACGTGCCGATGGGACTGACTTAGTAGGTCTCCACTGTGCTTTTAGTGGCGTAAGTCGTTTCACATGTAATATGTAAAATTCTCAAATATATAAAATTCATTTAAAATTATATATGTACATATAACAGTATTATTTACAATATATTAAACGCGACAGTTTGTGGGTTCGATTCCCACTACGGGAGGATGAATGATTTTCATTTTCTTCGCCCTGGTAACAAGGCAAAAAGCGCGGCGTTGAGTTCCGCCACTTAACACCCAATGCCTCGAAAGGCGGAAAACGGGGAACGGAGTGTCTAAACACTACGTTCCTACGGTTCCTGCGATTGACTCTGCCTTCCCTGCCATATGGGATACAGTGTGAAGCTAATTTAATTTGATTTATTTACAATATGATAGTAATGGTTATTTTCTTATTATCATCTTCTTTTTATTATTATAAAATTATCTTCATCAAGCACGCCTCGGAAAGTGGAACGGGAACAGACTGTCTTTACTTTCCCTCTATCTACCTCGCTATATGCGGGATACAGCGTGAAGCTAAAAAATAACTACTAAATAAAAACTATGGCTTTCTACGTTCTGAAAACTGAAAACAGTCAACCATCAATAAAATTTTACAACCTTTTCATTTTCACACTTTATTTATGCACAACCAATTAAAGTACAAATTTTCGTTTGTATAAATCGTTTTTGTATTGTTCGTTCACTTCAAATTCGCCATATTGATGTAAAGTCTCCGCGTAATGGCTATTTTTATTTGCACAGCGCAGTTATTCTTCAGTTGTTTAATCGACCATAATAATTTTGGCCTTTTATATTTCAATTTAAATGTATACTTTAAAATTGAAGTTGTAAGATTAAATTCAATTGAATAATCATTATATTTATAATATTGAGGCTGTTGTGGCGCAGTGAAAAAGCATCTGATTGTAAGTGTGATTATGGGTTCAATTCCCACTCAGTAGAATGATTATTTTTGAATTATTTTCGTTTACGCTCTGAAATAGGAAATAGAGTGTTTTAGCACTAAATAGGATTTAAAGGATTTTTGTACAACGTACCACACAACTGTGGTACCTACCTACCTGCCTACCAGCGGCAGTGATTCCGGGTTGATACGACTTGGGTATATTTAAAAAGCGCCTCTACCTCCGCCCGAGTCTGGGCGGCGGTTATCACTTGCCAACAGGTGAACCGGATGCTCATTTGCCTTGTCTTTGTCGTCTCACGTCCCATAAAAAAATCATAATTATACTTCATCCTTCCCTGTTTTCGGTAAAGCTGCTTTTAACTATAGCATTTTACTTGTCTCAAGTTAGGCCAAGATCGAAATGATGTTCCACTACTATTATATTTAAGCTTGTACCTTTAAGCTTGTCACTTTCATGCTAGAGCATAAAGAATAATTAGTATATAAAATAAAGGAAATTTTATTCTTATAAATCACTAATGAAAAAGTTAATAAGAAAAAGTAATACGATAAAACCGATTCTTTAATTAATTGTAGGCTGTGGATTAAAAATTAAATTTGTTAAATTAATTATATTGAAAGTAATTGGAATGTCATCTATTGAGGGTTTTTTATTTGAAGTAAAATATTAACCTTTAGTTCTTTTGATTTGTAGTGAAAAGTACCGTCTAATTATTTTTTTTTTATTTCACGCTATATCCCGCATATGCATATTCATTGCATGTATGAAATGAAACCTCCATAGAAAATCTAATGTAGAGACGCTCTATTACCCGTTTTTTACTCCAATTCAAGAAGTTACATGCGAAGTATAATTTTAATTCGTTCTTTGTCTTAACAGAACCGGAAAATGAAGATAATTAAATAGAAATCCTACCCTACCGTTACCATAATACACCACAATGGCATCAAGTTTTTTTCTTTTTATATTTTCCTAATTTTTTTTGTGTGCCAAATTCCATATAAGCATATATCCTTAACTCCTTCATTTGACTCCAACGACCTATATAAGCCGTTTTCAAAATAAATACAACCTAGAATTGATTAAGCCAAGGCATAAAGTTAACCACAAATACGTAAGATATATAAATAACATTTCTAACACGATTGTAACTATACAGCTCGGGCACACTGCCAAAGGAAGTCGGAACAAGTTTCTGTAGTATTTTGAAGGCGAACTGTGAAAGCTGGAGTATACTATGGTTAGTAAAAAATACAATTTTTATTGATGACGCGATATGGTGCACTGGTATTTTATGAAAACTTTTTCAATCTTTTTCTTTCTTTTAAAAAATACGTTTCTAGAAATATTGTTATTTTAATCTTTGTTATGTTTCTAGAAAAGTTATATTTCTATGTTATTATATTTCTGGGAAGAATTAAATAATATATATTTAAGACAGAATTCTATCTTTATATTGAATTTCAACTAGATAAGTTCAGTTTTAAATTAACTTCTTTTTTTTACTATTATACTACTACCTACTACGTTGTACTGGCAAATATCAATGTGTTAGGATATATTCAGGATGTCTTACTGACTGTCATGATTTTTCAATAAATTTAATCAGACTTTAAATAAACTCGTCAAACTAAAATGTAGAGCCTACTTAAATAATTAATGTAATGTAATATTTCAACAACTGTTAATGTTTTTTTTATTAATTTCCATTGAATTTAATGATACATATATTTGAAATCATATTAAATGTTCAGTAATAAACCGAATTAATTCCATCTAAACGCCTGTCATTAGCCGTGAAAACACACGGGAGTCAAACATTCTGCACGCTCTGAACCGAGCTGACATTGAATAACATGATATCTGCGAGAGTGTCAGATATTCGAAATTAATTCGTCTGCAACTGACACCGCATCAAAATTCAATTAGCAAAAACAACTAAGATTCCCGCTCCACCTGCAAAATTGAGGGCTTGTAAATTAATTTTGTTAAAGTTTGTAATCTGAAATGGCGAATGGTGAAATCTCGGGAATTTCGCCGGAACTTGGGTGCCATTATTGGTATTTTACGTAGAAACAAAATGTAAGTAAGGTGAGCGAAGTTGGCAAAGGTAAGGGGTTGGTTTCATTAGCAACGGCCCAGCGGTTTGTGGTGCGACACGACGTATTGCAAAGAACTGTGAATTTATTTGAAATACGAGCGTCTGTATTGAAATGTTTTGGTCTTCTAAGCTTAATATTATGTTAATGATATATTACATTGAAATGAAGTAAAATATATATATATATATATATATATATATATATATATATATATATATATATATATATATATATATATATATATATATATATATATATATATATATATATATATATATATATATATATATATATATATATATATATATATATATGTTAGATTCCAACGTGGTACAATATGTATCCAATATGTTATATAAAATTGTCAATAGTGTCAGTCATAGAGAAGGCAACCACCGCCTCGGAAAGCAGTTCTAATGAAAGAGAACTGGAGAAAAACTCAACACTTTATATAAATCATTGCAAAGATTTCAATTTTCTCTATTCATGTTTTTAATTTATGGCTCTTATAAAAATACTCCTGCAAGCTCTTTTGTTTAAATCGAATCTTAATATTTACTGCAAGTTCAACACTAAAAGTTTGGACTCCGTTTCAACAAGGTAGTCTTATACTTAAATTGATAAATATTCATTATGATATATATTTTCACGTAATATTAATAAATAACATATTTATTTACTTAGCTTCACGCTGCATCCCGCACAAAGCAGGGTAGGCAGACGGAACCGTAGGTTGAAGCAACCTAGTGTTAGACACTCAGTTTCCCACTTTTTCGAGGCATTGCGTGCTGAGTTGCGGAACTCAACGCCGCGCTTTGCCTTGTTGCCAGAGCCAGGAAAATGAAAATGATTCATGCTCCCCGAGTGGGAATCAAACCCACAAACCGTCGCGTATACAGACGCTGTGCCTCTGTGCCACGACGGTCCTCATATATAATATAGCATTTAATATATTATTTTTTTTAATATTTTTTTTATATTTAAATTATATTTTTTATACTTGTTAAATTGCTTGAATGCTTAAGTTTTCTTTTGGATAAAAAAAATTTTAGAAATGGAATCTTATAAGATTAAAGATTTTTTTTCTTATATTTATGCTAATCGTATTAGCTAGTTGTAGCTAGGGGACAACCGCTGCCCACTTATTGCTTAGGTTTCAAGACGCGTGTTGAGCGGCTGAAGTCAATGATATTTTGTCTTGTTAGCTAGTAGAATGAAATAACACTCTATACTCTGGGAATCGAACTCACAAGAAAGGCGTTTACAGTCAGACGCTGTACCACTGCGCTACGACGAACTACGTCTAAAAACATTATTTATCATTTAATCGTAAAATAGAATAATTAATAAATATTGTCTACAAAACGGCCTACTTTGTAACATCAAAACAGTTCACTTCATAAATCAATCTGTGAACAAGAACAAGAAATTTGATACTATTGTTGAAAATTATCTCGAAATACAACCCCTAATAAAAGCAATAAAGATAACGTGAATGATGGTTTCATTTGAATGGAGATGAAAGTAAGTAATTAATATTATTACAAATATTTTGTTTTACTTCTAAACTAAGCTAAGCTTTTTCTGGGATATTTACTTAAACTATATCTGTACCGCAAGACTAGATGAGGCGTTAAACTCCACCATTCTACTAGTAAAAAATCTCTGCCTCTTCTACTATACGCGGGATAATGCGTGAAGCTATAAATTATCACTTGTTTCGTAAATACGCTACATAAATAAAATGGCGGCTCTTGTAAACTTCAAGTAGCTTTTAATTAAACTACCACAAGTTCATATTATGTATGTTTATATAAATTTAAAGTTCGCTGAATGCATAATGACATCTCTGACTCAACTGTAAGCTAATTACGAATACTGCTACTCGGAATAAATGGTTTTCCTTGACTATAGAAGTACGAAAGCTCAATATTTCCAGACGACAGACGAGAGACAGGCGTTAGATCGACGGTTTTACGTGATTCACGGTACTGAGATTTATCTACAAGTGCTTAAAGCTCCCAATTATGATGGATTTTTTACTAAAATTCAACAGAAATTAGTATAAATCTCTATAAAAATATAATATTACAAACATATTTGAATCATCGAATGAACATGACCACATCATCGGCTCGAAAGGCAATTCGGTTGAGTAGAATTGATAAGGAAAACAACTGCCATTTTTAATATGAAGAAGTGAGAATCTTTCTATATAAAGAAGGAGAAAGGATAGAGTACTTCAAAATAATCTAGCACTAAGACATTCTGCGCTCTATTCATGCGCTAAATTCGATTTGGCATATTGAGTGACGGAATTATTTTGATTTAAGCTAGTTCTACCAGATTTGACATAAGATTTCGCCACTAAAATTGATCTGAGATAAATGCATTACAGTCATTTATTTGAAGTGGACTAATATTCCTCACGTGGCATCGTTTGTATGATAAGGTAAAACACATTACACTAATTACATTTACACTAAGTTCCAATGAAAAAGCTTCCTACGCGCAATAGATTCTATTGTGCGTTGTCTGTCTCACTGTTACTAAATAACAGAAGACTTCATATATACGAATAAAAATCGATAGAAATCTAAAAATATACTAGTCTTCTCGCCAAGTATCACACAATACGTAAATAAAGCAAGGATTAGTTTTTATTACATTATTCTTATTAATTAAGAATATAATAACGAAATTGAATATGAAACAAAGCACCAAAATTAAGTACCATAATACTTCACGGTAAAACTATAATATATTCAGTTTTAAAAGTCTATTCCCTATTACTGGAAGCTCTCAAAGTTGTCCCGAGCTCTAATCGATATTCAGCGAAGCTCCGAGCGTAGCAGTTTCAAATGATAATGGACATTTGATACTGAGAACGCTAGATAACGCCGGGCTTAACTGTGATGTCTTATTTAACTGACAGAAAAACGTTTCGTTACCTGGAAGTAGGTGAAGTAGAGACGGTAAAGAACTCTATGTAAATTACAGCATACGTTGGTTCCTGCATGTTATATGTAGAGTACCTATGCAGAGAGAATCTAGTGACGAGACTCTTTGTCCTTCAATTCTCTCCGTGAGACCTTGTTTGTTATTAACCTTACCAATAAGCAATGTGTTCATATGAAAATATATAATGCTACACTCTGAATGGGAATCGAACTCATTGAAACTCTAACAAACATTACAATCGTGTTTATAGTTGAACACTACAGTTAATAGGCCTTATCGTCCATTGAACATAGTTAATATTTATAATATGGATAGGGGCTGTTGTGGACCAGCGGCACATCGTATGACTGTAAACGCAACGATTGTGAGTTGGATTCCGAGAATGAATAATTTCCATATTCTTTGGTCTAATAACAAGACAAACCCGCCACGGTTTGTTGTCTTAACTTATGTCTCAAAAATTGAGCAAAAAATAGGACGGAGTGTTTTGACACTTTTTTTTTTTTTTTTTTTTTTTTTTTTTTTTTTTTTTTTTTTTTTTTTTTTTTTTTTTTTTTTTTTTTTTTTTTTTTGACGCTGGGAAAAAATGACATTACGCATACCCTCCCCGCCGGGGGGCGGGAGAGGGGTATGTGGGACTCCCCGGTAGAGACGTTCCCGGTATACCCACTAAAAATACCCAGCGACACTCCGACCTCACCTAAGTGGAGAGGGCCTGGGAGTCCATAGCGTCCAGGCCCTCGCCGGTGACTGCCCGCCCTACGGCAGGCCCTTCACACCCCTCCCGCGTGGGAAGGGGTCTTTACAATGGCCGGAGTGCACGGCCATTGTGGTCCGACGAGTGGGGTGATCCTTGAGGTGCGGGCGGTGGCGCCCCCGCGCCAGTCGCCCGCTGATCACCCCCTGGGGCGGACGAGGACGGACGTTGAGCCCGCCGCCTTCCACCCCTTCTTCGTCTGCGGAGCGGCGCTGCGAGAGGGTCGTCCTCCCGCATGCGCTCCGCCGCCTCCTTCTGTGACATGACGTCCTCACAGAAGGAGGCTACCGCCGCCCATGCCTCCTCCCTCCTGAGCATGGCGGCGATCACGCTGGGGAGCGTGAGGTCCTCCCCGACGGCTGCCACCAGGGCGCGGCGGGGTTCGGCACACGAGGGGCACACCACCAGGGTGTGCTCCGCCGTATCCACTGCGGCCCCGCAGTGGTGGCACGCTGGCGACTCCTCCCTCCCGATCCGGTGCAGGTACGATCCGAAGCACCCATGCCCGGACAGCACCTGCACAAGACGTAGGGAGAGGGAGCCATGTCGCCGATCGAGCCAGTCCCCAAGGACGGGCCCGATGGCGTCCAGCAGCCGTCGCCCGAACGGCGCGGAGATGAGGTCCTCAGCCCAATGCTGAGTGGCGGCGTCCCTCATCTCCCGGCGGATTGCCTCACGCGAGTGTTTTAACACTAGGTTATCTTGCCCAACCTGCTATTAGAGGAAAACAACGTGAAGCGAAGTGAAAAAAATATTAAAAAGAATGGACATGGACAAAGTGATATATGGGATTCCATCCTTCCTTCTTTAAATAATTGGAGAGTGGAGTGTGGATTTAAATCCTTCTGACTTTTAAAATTGCAGGAGAAAAGATGAACAAAACAAAGGTGTCATTGTAGCACAACTCGTTGGCATTTTTTTAATATAACTCGGTGTACGCTCGAAATATACAATTTTTAATAGCGGCACATTTATATCTGTATTGTGATGAATATAATAAAATGTGAAGTCTCTTGATCTTATATTTAACATTTAACGTTTATATCGTATATATTCGTATGTGAGTCATTTTAATATAATATGAAACCATAAATGGTATAAGATTTAACATTGTGAAATTTCTGTACTAGGTACATAAAATATATATTTTTTGTTAAATATATAATATAGTTAAATTCAAGTTTTATAATGCTTTTTAAATAAAGGTAGTAAAGTAAATAGAGAAAAACCTAGTGTTTAGACACTCTGTTCTCATACAGACACGAACAATATTATTTAATTTTCTCTATATATACATATATACATACATAACTTCACGCTTTATCCCTAGCGGGGTAGTCGGGGAGAACGCGCCAAACGCTGTTCTCTATAATCTCCTAAACTTTGTATATATATAGGATACCACCTAATGATTCCATCGATTTCTAGACATTGCTTGCCGGTAAGCGTATATATATATATATATATATATATATATATATATATATATAGATATATATATATATATATATATATATATATATATATATATATATATATATATATATATATATATATATATATATATATATATATATATATATATATATTATATATATATATATATATATATATATATATATATATATATATATATATATATATATATATATATATATATATATATATATATATATATATATATATATATATATATATATATATATATATATGTGTGTGTGTGTGTGTGTCTGTGAGTGTATGTGGTTACATCCCAATTTTTCGCCATTTTCTATATGACCCAAAAAAAATGGCTACAGTAGATATTTACGTGAAGAAAATTCAAATAAGTATACTTTATTATTGTTTAATGTAAAACTAACATTATTACGGAGCAACGTTTGATCAATAACTTGTCTTTTTTTGACTACAGCCTGTATTTCACAAGCGGCACGCAATGGCGGGGCAATTTATAGCTTGCCTCAAAATTACGAGTATTATTCATGTTTTCACTTGATTTTTTCTAGTAATATTTATGTATCGGGACTGCTATCACAGTGCCGAAATAAAGTTTTTGTAGCTAAGTTATTTCACATATAACCTGTTATATAGCGCCGATATTGCCTAAGCCTAGCCTACCAGAGTCTTAGCAGAACGTAGACTGATAATATTATAAATACGATAAATTCAAAGCCAGAGATTGTTCTACTGTGGCAACCATACATACGTACGCACATACATTTAATTTTTAATATCTTGAGAGGATCTCCTCAATAGACAACATATATGTTTCATTTTAGGTATACATGCATATATATATATATATATATATATATATATATATATATATATATATATATATATATATATATATATATATATATATATATATATATATATATATAATTCATGACCTCCAATTTAGTAAACATACTACCTACAAGCACAAATGGTATTTAAATATGCCTTACACAATACAAACTTGTTAAAGGAAATTCTTAATAATAATGAAAACAAACCAATTTTCCCGAGTGGTCACAACCGTTCATACATTAACGTCAAGTTAAAAATTAAACGCTCCATCAAATGGAACGTCCAATAAAATAATTTGGACAGAAATGTATGTATTTGTTTACTGTAGTACGTTTGTTTGTCGCAGATCGGCAACGTTTCGTTTTACGCAAATTAAACATTCACTCGTTATCTGCCCGCCTGAACAAACGATGTATTGATAATGAAATGAAACGTGCTTTTTACATTTTAGTATGCAATTACAGGAATTGTTACGAATGATTTAAATAGTGTGCGTTCTCGTTACAGCTTTTAGACATTTTTTTTATATTTACTACGGCAGTAATAGAGGTCATTGTGGCGCTCTGACTGATTGATCTGATGATTTGAATGTAATAGCGATGGTATAAGTTCAATGTTCACTTGGCAGAGAGGATTATTTCCTTATTCCGCTCTAGTAAGACAAGGCGTGGCGTTGAGTTCCGCCACTTAATAAGCGTGATCTCGAATCTTGACACCAGGTTTTGCCGGTTCATAGAAAATAAAATATATAGCTGTAAACAATATAATAAATTATTACAATTTTAATCATCTGTACAAAGACTTTTGAAACCATTTATCATAAAAGAAAATAAATTTAATATATTACCTTATTACTTACATGAATTAGAATAACATACTCAATTTCGAATACATTTATATTATCAACTACGTAAAAAATTCAAAGGATAAATAACTTGAAAAAATTACCTAACAACAAAAATTACCTAAAAAATGCTAAATACAACAAATATATATATATATATATATATATATATATATATATATATATATATATATATATATATATATATATATATATATATATATATATGTACATTTTTTTATATATATATAACATCACGCTGTATAGCAGGGACGACACCGGGAAACTAGAGCTAAGACACTTAATTTCCCGTTTTCCACCTCTATACATTGCGTACTGAGTGGCATAACTTAACGTCGTGTTTTGTCTTGTAACCACAGCGAGGAATTCAAAATAATTCTCTGACTGGGCATCGAACCCGCGATTATCGCGTTTACAGCCAGATGCTGTGCTGGTGCGTCATGATGGCCTCAAATATGTACCGTGTGAAATTATTTTATATAACTTAATATCTGGATAAGTTTTTGTGCCCTATGTTACATGCAAATTTTTTATTTATATAACCTTAAAATATAATAGTGTATATATATATATATATATATATATATATATATATATATATATATATATTATATATATATATATATATATATATATATATATATATACATATATTTATATATATGTATATATATATATATATATATAAATATATATATATATATACATATATATATATATATATATATATATATATATATATATATATATATATATATATATATATATATTATATATATATATATATATATATATATATATATATATATATATATATATATATATATATATATATATATATATATATATATATATATATATATATATATATATATATATATATATATATATATATATATATATATATATATATATATATATATAGAAAAAAATAAGAACATAAAACAAACAACTCATCTGCCAAATACTGCAAATAAACAACCGATATAGTAATAATTTTATTTGATACTTACTTTAACTCTTGACTTTGTGCTTGCTAAGATCGATGACAAAATCTGTATGATATGTAAATCAAAATAATGTATTACCAACAATTCTTTATACGTTTATATAATCAAGAACTTATATGGAATTCTAAATCAGTCAAATCCAAGAAAAACATTTTTCTTTGTGCGTGACATATTTCATGGACTATATAAGTATGTAACCTCCCAAACATTTGCCCTGTTATGTTGACACGTTCACTTACAATTCATTGGGTAAATTGCGACTACAAATTTAAGCAATCACGCTAACCGAAATATATGAATATTTAAGTACGAAAGATATAAAAAAAATTGCGGTAATAAATATTTGGCGTCAGTATGGCATTTTGTTTTCGCTTTTCGCTTTTAGTTTTGTATTAGAGGCATATTAGTGAAGGCTTTTATGGTTAGATATGGGAAATAGCCCCATTGTGACACAGTGGGAGAACCACTGCTCGTAACCACAACGGCTGTAGGTTCAATCTCCTCTTGGGAATGTGATTTATTTTCACTTAATCGCTCCGCTATTAATATTATATTATATATGTCCGGTTGTATTTTTTGATAATCAGCTTATTACTATCTGTGAGATGTTAGACATTAGTATAGGATGTTATTAATTATTGAATTTGTAAATTGACGTGTTACTTCCAACTAAATTTCAATTTGTTTCTCATATATTTCTGTAAAAGTGTTTCACCAAATTTTATTTCTCACAACACAAATCATAGTGAATAAATTATTAAGATAATATACATAATAATTTTCTAATTCTAATATACATACAATATTATGCATATAATATTGCAAAATAATATACAATTCAAGAGATTTTTTTACTCTGTAGTATGACTTATAAATTGTACGGTGCAATATTTCATCATTTGCCGCTTTGGTTAAATGTACTTGTACTTTATATATTTCATATATGTTTTTTTTTCACTTAACAGTAATAACAACTTTACTCAGAAAAAAAGGGCGACAAAAAAAAAGAATATGGTTCATATCATTTTATTTACAAAATATAACATTTCAATTATAACTAATAAGGTCGCTTTGATAGTCTGACCCAGATAGTTCTAAAGAACGACCTATGTGTAATCTAGAGTTATTTGTGTGTAATGAAATAGAGGAATTGTGTCTCCAATAAAAGTACACTACGCTGAATATTATAATAATTAATATTATAAATAAAAAAATCATAATAAGTACAGAAAAAACTGAATGATTTGATGTTTCACCAATTTCTAATTTACTCTCCTGCTCTCCATTTGCAGAACTGTTATTATCCCCACATTTTATACCATAAACGTTATCTTCGTGGTAAATTTTGTCTGTGGAAGTAATTTCTACCGCATGAAAGGATAAAGTTAGATTTATTTTGCCAATATTACGAACTATTTCCTTACATGACAATGGATTACCGCCTATACTTACTGAACTTAATTTAGGTGCTACATTAAGTAATCTTTCAATGTCGAGTACTTTTATGTTATTAAAATCTAATATCAACTTTTTTAATTCTATACACTCGTGAAAAATATCAACATCCAGAGTAAATATTTTGTTTTTTGATATATCAATAACTTCCGTTTTATGTAAGCCTTTGAGGCTACCATACCTTAAATTGGTTAAACTGTTTGAAGATATGTTAAGAAACTTTAAAATTTTTATATTCTGAAAAGTACCTGGCAATAGTTCTGATATATTATTTTGACTGATATCTAAGAACTGTAATAGGTCCATGCCTTGTAGAAATGAACTATTGATTTTATTTAATTTATTATTACTGACATCTAAATTAATTAGCTCTTTAAAATAGCTCAAATTTATATTAGCAATTTCGTTACCTGACAAATGTAGGTCTGTTAATTCTGAAAGTCTATTCGTAAACTCATTGTTAAATGACTTTAATCTATTCTGAGAGACAAGCAATGCCCTAAGTCCAGTTATACTTGCAAAAATATTGCCTGAAACATTGGACAGCTTATTTGAAGATAAATCTAAATATATGACACCAGAAATGTTGAGTTTTGGAAGATTTTCTAAAGCATTATTATTAACATAAAGAGCTTTCAATTTCTCTAATGAATTATTAAGCTCAAAAGTTTTTAATTTATTATAAGAAATATCTAATGAGTAAATGTTGTTAGTACCTATAAAGTTATTAGGTGCTACATCTACTATTGCATTCCCAGAAAGATTCATTCGTGCTAAAACTGGTAAATTAACAAACGCCATGTCTCCTATTTTGCTTATGTTTAAATTGCTTAGGTCCAAATACCTTAAATATTTCGCTGGACTTAATGTGTTAGCTTTAACAACACCTGTAAAGGGATTACTAGTTAAATTAAGAAATTGTAAATTTTGTAAAGGCAAAGAGTTTTGTTCAATAACTTTAATTCTATTCATAGATATATCTAATTTTACTAACTGTGTCTGATTAATAAATGCATTGGTATGTATTACAGTGAGTAAATTATTATTTAAATTTAATACTGTCAAATTTATAACGGAATTGGATAAAAAATGTACATCACTAATCATGTTGAACGATAGATCAAGTAAATTTAGATTATTTAATACACCAAAACTTGAATTTTCAACAACCGATATAAAATTACGACTTACATTCAACATGTATAAAGCGGTCATATCACAAAATGCACCATCTCTTATTATTGTTATCGTTTGATTGCTTATAGTCAAGTTTCTTAAATTTTGTAATCCAGTAAAAGTGTAATTATTAATATCTCCTGTAATATTATTTTTTTCCAAGTTTATATATTTAAGAGCATTATGTTTAAATGCATTATCTTGTATTTTATTTATACAGTTCCGTTCTAAATCCAAATATCGTAATTTTACATTGTTGATGAACATTATGCTGTCTATAATTGAGTTTATCTTATTGTTTTTCAAATCTACAACTTCCAGATTAAATGCCTGATTGAAGCAATTTGATTCCAAACTTTCTATAATATTGTTAGACATGTTAATACTTACTAAAGATGTAAGACGATTTAAATCAAACCCTGATATTTCTAAAAGGCTATTATATGATAAATCTAAATAAGTTAATGATTTTAAAGGAATCAAACTCGCACTAAGATTCGTCAACATGTTATTTTGTAAGTACAATTCCGTTAAATTGCCTAGATCCTTAAAAACATCTTGTGATAATATATGTATTTGATTATTTTCTAGATGTAATACTTTTAAATTTTTCAAAAAACTAAAGCATCCAACAGTAAAATTTTTAATTTCATTATAAGATAAATCTAAATCTGATATTTTAGATTCTTTACCATCTGAAGCAACAAATGAATTAACATGGAGTTCGTTTATGTGATTTCTAGATAAATTTAAATTTTCAACAAAAAGTAAATTGGAAAAGGCAGCATTACTTATGATTTTAATATTATTATTAGATAAATCTAATATTTTAATTTTCTGATAGTATCTGAAGGTACCATCGCTTAAAGTTGACCAGTTATTGTTATAAGCTTTAATTTCTCGTACCCGTGAATCAAAATTAGTTGGCCCAAAGAAAGCTGCAGTCAGATTTTGAGCATTTGATCCTTTTATGACGAACTTCACATAAGGTTCATAATTACAATCAGGAGAGTATGCACGTCCGGCGTATGTATCACAGACAACAGTGTACACACATCCTGATATTCTGTTTTCTAAAAGACACTCGTTTACTGAAGAAACGCTTGTCAAAGTTGATGAAATTATTGCCAGAACTGAAAAACAATAAACAACAATGTGAAAAAATATAAGGGGTAAGCAGTTTTTTTCCAATATTTTTGAATTTCAACATTACATACTGTGTGACGTAACTCAATGCTGGGGTTTGTCTAGCCATATTGAAATTAAGATAAGTCATTACCATGAGTGGGGCTCGAACTCACAAACGTATATACGTATATATATATATATATATATATATATATATATATATATATATATATATATATATATATATATATATATATATATATATATATATATATATATATATATATATATATATATATATATATATATATATATATATATATATATATATATATATATATATATATATATATGTCGAATGGGATAAGAATCTACTACCTGCGCTAAAATAATGTCTAAGCTCAAAAATAAATGTAAAATTACACTCACATAAAAATATTCTGTCCTCCATTTTATGTCATTATCCTACATGACATGCTTAATAATAATAATAACACTTTTTTTATCTTAAAACCACACAGCTTTGTTTGACGGGACTTTGGTAAATGATGCATATAGAGCAACTATTGTTACTATCGCTTTAGGGGTCCGCAGAGTAAAATTAGAGAGATAAAACAGATTAATCTTATTTAAGTAAGTTCTTATGGATAATATAAATAAGAAAATATGACTGATTATTTAGTATATAGTTCCTTATAAGATGAAAATTAATATTTTTAGAAATAGTTTATAGAATTCAATGTAATGGGACTCGAAACCACGTCTCTTGGAAATCGTCCAATAATTTTTAAATGTTATCTTTAATATACTTCTTTGAATGGTCTGAAAATATATTTTAAAATTAAAACAAATATGATAACACATTCAATAGTACATAGATTATAATATTATTGTAACTTAGAATAAAATATATTGAGTTCATTATTTTCTTAGTAGTTATATACTTTTCTGATTTTTTTTAGTTTCACGCTGTATCCCGCACATAGCAGGGTAGGTAGAGGGAACCGTAGGCAGAAGGAACATAGTATTAAGACACTCCGTTGCCCACTTTGTGCCTTTGCATTGAGTGGCAGAACTCAACGCCGCGCTTTCTTTGTTACCAGAAAAAGAGAAAATGATCTTTTGTTGTAAAAAAATATTAAGTGAAGTGTAGTGTCTTATATTTAAATGAGAAATATTTTTGTCTTGGTAGATTGTAACCGATATTGTTTTCAGCGGCTTAGAAATAGGCTGGCACGTGCTTATGAAAAATTAACAAAATATTTCATACAAAAATATGAGTTTTCATATAGTCAAGAAAATTTTGTAATATTTTTTTTAATTACTTAGCATATTATATACGATCTTTTTTGTATTTTTATGATATTTACCACCATAAAGCAATGAAGGCCAGACTACATCTACTTAATTCGATGATTATATAAAAAAATACGGACAAAAAAATGTCAAGAATAATACTTACTTCAATAATACTTTACTTCAATATTGTTATAGTCATAATAACTAATCAAGTACTGAACCAATCTATTAATTCAGCATCACGCTTGCAGATAAAATGAATATTGATTCACTTTGTTTGAAGGAAAGGCATGGAGTGGCATTTAAATTTATACATCAATCACCAAAAAGTAGTGAAATGCGTGACACGTTAAGGCGCAAGTAAAAACTAGTTTTTAACCGTGTTGTACAATTGTAATAACTAAGTAAGAGGTCAGTAACAAATTCGCAACCTCTAAGGTTGTAGAGGTCAATGGTGTGTAAATAATCTTCTTTTCTTTTTTTTATGGGAAAGACATGGTAAACAACGTTGACCAAAGTAACCACAGATATAGTAGCTTACATCCAGATTAGTTACGGGGTGTACTCGTAGTCTATAGCCATTCTTTATAAACGAACTTGAGAAGTTTTTTTACATGAATCAGTACTTACTGAGATTAGCGCGTAATATCAAGGTTTATAATATTAGAATAGATTTATTTAGCTTTACTATAGATTTGATTATAATTCATGAATATGTTTTATTATTTTTTATTATTGAATTGTATCATTCGATAATAAAAATCACATCACTAAAATGGACGAGTATGAAATATTTTTTTTTTAATTTTTTATGTTTGTATTTTAACCAGCTTAGAATTTATTAAATTTTATGAACAGATTTAACAGATAAAATAAGATTTACAACAATATTAAAATAGAATTTTTCAAATAAAATTAAGTCGATTTAAATAATTTCAACATTTTCAATAGCAACTCTGTTTATAACGAATGATTGAAAGCTCCCATCAATCATTTTAAATAAGGCAAAATGTAAATTCATTAGAATAACACGAAACAGACTGGCTAATGAAGCGTTCCATTATAACAAGTAAATTTTAAACGACGTCTAAAAAAAAAAAAAAACATTTTATATATCACAAAGCAACATTTGATAGAGTACGTTCTACGAATCTCTATATTACATGTAATATATTGTAAAAAACATAGAAAGGAGGGAGAGAACGGAAGAGCCTGTCACTATTTCCTCTTTGTGTTTCCCACTGTACCGGAATACAGCGGGAAATATAAAACGGTACGTTATATACGATATATACAACGGTGGGCCGAGAGAATTTAGTGTCTAGAGTCTCTGTTATCTGCTTGAATTCGACACGATTAACTCGCCAATTTAGTATGTAGGGGGGATTGAACCTACGACCAACACGTATATAGTCAAGCACTATACTATTGCGCCACGATAGCCACGTAGTATGAACATTTGTATATATTTTATTATATAAAGTTTAAGAACAACACTTCAGCAATACTGTAGACTATTCAGTTTGTACGTACTCAATTTATTAAAAAATACTTTAAACAAAATAAAAGAATTTGAGTAGCAATTGGACTCCATATAATTGTTGTTCTATTAGCGGAAGCTTTTATCGTAGTATCCGCGCGATAATAACTCGAACAATGGACAAGAAGTGTCCATTGGAAATCAGATTCGATCATATTGCACCATATTGGTTACCATTTATCTTGGTGCATATCCCTTTTGCAGGGTGGAGAGAATAAAAGTGATAAATTTCTCCTCTCTATACTTTCTGACCATTTCACAGATATTGCAGTTTGATTGGCGGAACTCAACGCCGCGCTTTGTTTGATTGAAATATTATAATAAATGTCTATCGTAT
>JAXRJS010000061.1:5185000-5265000 GCA_037127375.1 Dione juno | reverse complement strand
TATTGATTCTCCCCAATGACTATTTAAACTTCATCCTGAAAGGCATTAAGTCGGTTCTTTAATTAAATTATATTTCACTGGCTAGTATTACCATTGAATGGACTAACTATAAACACTGACGTCTGGAATGAGATTGTGTTTGTCTGTTTATACAAAATGTGTGTATGAATTAATCATAGTATGGAAGCAGGGGCCATTTGACTGTGAACGCATTGATTGTGGTACCGGTTCCTACTTGGGGAGAACGAATTACTTTCGTTTTTTTTTCTTCTGGTAATAAGACTAAGTGCGGCGTTGAGTTCCTTCACTCAACACGCAATGTCATGAAAGTCAAAAATCGGAGTGTCTTGACACTAGGTACTATCGTCAACCTAAAAAAAAAACAATAATTATCCTATAAGCTTTATTAGATTCGAATACTCTTTAAGAATCGCCCGGTATTCTCGTAAATTAACAAATCGTTAAGTAATTGAAGACAAAAAGGCGTCGCCCTCAATTTTTTATATTCACATTTTATAATCAAAAACTGGAGCGAATCAGACAATTTTAAATTCAAAAGAAATATAAAAATTGTCGACATTTGAATTGCTAATTTTAATAAGATTGAGGGATGAAATTTTCATAGTGCTAATGGATGTCGCCGTGCAAAAACATCAGCTGCTACGGAATTATGGGAATAAGGTATTTGCATAAGTTAATTTATGTATTATGATGTATCCAGTTATTAATGGAGCCGTCGTGGCGCAGCGGCGTAGCGACTGATAGGAAGTGCGCCAGGTGTAGGTTTAAAGTTTATCTGGGAGCATGATTTATAAGCTCTAGTAAGACAAAACGCGGAAATAATGTCCACCTGTCAACAAGTAATATCTAGAATTTAGACATAAAATTCTCTTTTATCTAGAAAAATCTATATGTATATATTTATAAATATATTTATTTTAAAAAATTTTAATACATAACATTAATATAGTTCAATTGTATTGTAAGAGAATATTAAGCAGAGAGCGAAACAATCCCAAAATTGAATAGACAAAATATGGCGAGCATAATATTTTCTTTAAATTCCATTTCCATATTGAATATTTACATTTGCTGCTATTTTTCATTATATGAATACTTTTAATACTAGTGAGTCACCTGCGATTTCTACGTTTACTCAACAGATTTTTACGTCGTAGTACTCGCACTTTTTTAATTTGTTTTTTTTTATACAGCTGTAATGCTGTCATGCTGGCTTGCCGGCCAGTAACTTTTTCCCGCTCTTTAAAATTAATTATTTGTTACATTGTAACAATTTTATGTATTGCAACACAGAATTCTTTCTATTTTTCTGCACATTTACTGCTGAAGCTCTTCAAAATGAGACCATCACCGAAATCAATAAATCTGCTGATGCTATTAATATATAAGACTTACTTATCCAATCACTCACAATTCTACGTTATTTATTAGTTTTCTTTGTTATAATGCTCTATTTGCTACCACTATTGCCAGTTCATATGAAAAGTGACAGTTAAATTATAATTAAAATTATATTCTAATTTATTTACTATTTTTGTATTTATAACAAATAATCATGGCCCATAGCTTTTAAATGTCCTTGTACGTCGGTTGGACAAATAAATATAAATATTTAATTCTGTAAGTCCTTCAAAGTATTAACAATAATACCACGTTAACAATATATCGTTATATATATTTTACAAAACAACAGAACAGTAGGATTCATGACTTTATTATTCCACGTAACGCTTTGTGGGCGTTTCACATTACGTTTGATTGATGGTTGCCACTATAATGCCTAGCAGAGTTGCTGTATAGGAATATTTTGAATTTAGCCTATCTATGAATATTGGTAAATGTTTTTTTATGGCCTTATACGAGCATAGTGGAGTGGGCAGAGTGAAGCTAGTGATAAGACACTACGTTCTTCGGCTTGGAGCTGCACTTTGCTTAAGCTATATACATTATAAATCAATTGAGGCCATACACTATGTTTGTAAGCTATTTTCATTTTTCAGCTCTGGTATGTTAAAGAGCTATACTACAAAGGGGGATAAAGGGTGCAGGTACAAAAGTCGCATATCTCCCTCATAACGTATTTCCTCATTATAATTATTATAGATAAAGTGATAAAAAGAAGGATCATTTAAATTTATGCTCTCTTTTTCATATATTTTATTGATTGCGTTATTGGGACATGATAAAGATTCGGAACCTAAGGCCATGTTTTCATGTTTAAATATTTTTACCGAGGGTTCCGTACCAATTTTATTCATAAGCAATATAAGTTATAACAGTTGATGACCTGAGGCTGCTCTGAGCTCCTCTTTCTTCAAAGCGCTGAGCCCACCATCTGCACGGTGAATCCCGCATCCCCACATCCCCGCATGGAATGCTAAGTAGTTTCTTCTCTCTTGTAGTATTAAGTTTGTAAAGGATTTTTTTTCTGTGAAGGATTTATAAATCATTTATTTATTTTCACGTTTATACATATTATGTAAATTTTTTACTTGTCAAATTTCATAAATCTAGCTCTACGAAGTACAATTTATAAAAGTTGGCGTACATAAGTTTTCGGACGAACTAACTAATATAGTGTGAAATTAACTTTTTTGGAATTAAATTTTTCGGACTTCTTTCCTTATTTGTTTTATAAGTTCCAACTCTTGGTCAAATTTCATAATTCTAGTCATATTCAAATTTGAAAATATTCTCAATTCAAAGAGACTTTTACTAGCACTTTTGAATTTTCAAACATAAGACCATTTACCCCTATAACTACCAATTATCCCATTCGGCTGAGAAGAGCCGGCAAGAAACTCAACAGTTCCTCTATTAATTAATGTTATAATTTTATTTTGAAATACAATGGTAGCTATCTTGCCGGACATTCAAATGGCATTAATTCTACACATTTTTATCATTTAATTATTTCTGAATTAATTGCTGTACTTACTAGCACTGCTTTTACATTTTCTTAAAATGCCTGTAGTAGAAAATTTAAAATAGTTTCACAGAATTTGTTATAGACGTGTAAACTCAGTATTCTAAACGATGTATTTAATTTTTAGAGGCGATAACTAGGCGTAACAAGCTTATTTTTATATTTTTCCTATAATATATCTGCCATTGTTTTTATTATAACATTGAATATGTTTACGGACAAACAAAATATTATAATAATTGTAAAGAAAAAGAAATCTCTAGGTATTCGGTTATTTTCTCTTATTTAGAAATAAATATAGAATTTATTTCTGCAGCACTGCCCCATAGTAGCATTCTATAAGAACAAATAAACGAGTAGGGTAGGTATCAACGTCAATCGTTGGCCCTACTTTTTTAATTGTGAACGCGGCAGAGTTCAGTTAATCTGAAAGTGTTTCTAGGCAGGAATTTCTTTAGTTGGAGTTTCTTCTTTCTGATTACGTTAAACAAAATTTTAATATAGATACTTTTTACTGGATTACTTTTTTTAACATTCAACATAAGGTAATTAAAATTGAATCAAATAAGAATATGCACGCACTATTAATGTCATCATAGTTTACCTTGCTTCTGTACACATTAAATATTAAAGAGGCCTAATCTGCGAACAGAACAATGTTACCGTAAGTTCTTCGTATAAAACGGTAGATCGTAAATATGAAGCAAAAACAACAGGGGACCAAGTATAGATCCTAGTAGAACACCCATCCATCATTAAATAAGATCTAGAAGATTTTACATTATTCATATTGTCTTTTTGGATTCTCAGATATGAGGCAATAAAATCAAGGTTAATATTCCGTATCTCATAATGATGTAATCTTAACAATAGATTTTCATGGTCTACATGATGATAGGCTTTAGATAAATTACAGAACACTTCCATAGTATTCTGCGACTTCACTTTCACTTACACGTGTTAAACGTTTAAATCTGCAGTTGATTTGACTTTGGTAATTACCGTTAAACTTACTATAATAATTGGAAATAATAATTATTATATTTTATGAAAAATGTGAGCTGGTAAAACATTACTCTTTCAAAAACTTTAATTAAAAACGGTGACACATAGAATTGTCTGTAGTTTCCAAGACCGGGTCTATCTCTACTTTTGTATTCAAATTTTGAATTGGTTTAATAGGTTTTGATCTCGAGAATAATTGCCTTGACATACTGACGAATTTGACGAACTCTTGACTCACAGACATACAGAAATAAAAACAGACGGATGACAAATTGATCCTAGAAGATTCCTTTTTTCCTTTCGAGGCACAAAACCTTAAAAAATCCAACAATTTCTCTCTTTTCTCTCTTTAAATCTACATTATGTAAGATTTTCTTTATAAAAAATGCTTGTAATATTGTTTGAAACCCACTCAAATGTATTACGAATAAAAAATCGTTCAATAGCGCCTAGTTTCATTTGGAACGTGACAGAGTGTCGGTTACCTAATCTATATAGGGCCCCTTTGATCTTTTCTGCTACGCGGCTTCTTCCATTCCATTGGAGAGACGACTTTTTTAAAGAATATAAATTGTGAAGAGTAGTATCAGAGTGTTCTGTAACGTTTCATTACAATATGCAATCAGAGTCTGAAGTATTATTATAATATGGTGAATATATTGAATACAAATTCAGTTTGAGACATTTTTGTTTCGAAGACATTTAATTTTTGGGATTTAATTAAATATTCTATAAAAAAATATTATTATTTTAAGTAAAAATTAAACTCACAAGCTTTTGCGTTCAGAGGCAGTACCAAACTACACGATATAGTGCTTTTTTTTTTGTTTATTGCGTGTTAAGTTACAGACCTAAATTCCGCGTATTGTCTTTTCAGATCTGAGTAAATGCTATATAATTCCAAGTGGAAATCGAACCTACAATTACCGTATACCGTAAAAACTAAATCTCATAGTTAGAGGGTTAGCACGTGCTTATACAAACGAACAGTCATATAATAACAAATAAAACATATGATTCAAATAGCGAGTGACATGGCCCATAATCGTATGTAAACACGATACACGCTACTAACAATACGCTTAAAATTATAACACCATTATAAAGCTGTTATGTTTAATTAATATGACGCATTTAACTAACCTACTTTTAGCTAAATTATTGTTTATGGCAACATTTCTAATATTTTAGTCTTTTGTTCACTAATAAGAGAAGTTAGTGACAATTCACTCTGTTATCAACTCTCTGTAACAAACATTGATGGGCGACAATATAACGCTTTATTAAAACACATCAGAAGAATGACAGAAGAATATTATATTAGAAGAATTTGAAACTTGAAAGGTTAAAATGCTTAAATTAATATAAACTATAGCCTATTAAAGCTACAAGTGTGATTAGGCTCAATATATTTGAGACTTATACTGCGATAGGTAGTGAGTTCAATTCCGACTCGTACCGACGTTTATTCGTTAAAAAACACCTTTGAGTTTCGTTGAAAATCTTCATATGAAATGTAATGAATTGGATTTTTAACAAGCTTTTCTCTATTATTATTTTAATCTCTAATCTCTGTTATGAAGAACTTACACACTACACTTCATTATTTTTTCAATTTAGATACGAATCAAAGTTACTTTATTTAAATAGAAAGCTTAGAAAGCTTAATAAATAACCTCATTATGTCATTCATAATTAATTTAAATTGTTTCATTTGTGAATAAATAATTAATTATTATATTTCTGTTATGGGTACATGGCATACGAGCATATAGTATATAGTAGGTATAATGCTATATATTTTTTCTTAAAGGTGTATTAATTTAAAATTCTTTCGATTTTATACAAAACTAGCGGCCGCCCGCGACTTCGTCCAGGTGGACTATTAGTGAATTTTTCAATTCAAACCATCAGTTCCAGAGATTAGCGCGTTCACACAAACATACAGGCTTTTAGGTTATATTATATTAGTTATACCTTTTGTCGTAGCGTCGTGACTAAATCAATTTTATCGTTCCCCTGAGTTGATTCAAATCCACAACTAATATAGGTACTGTACTTTGGCATTGTCTTATAGCGCCACTAGAATTTCACACGATTCTTTAATTCCATATATTATATTAGCTTTAACTTACCTTAGATAGTACTTGTAGGGATTTTTTATACCGTAACTTTGCTAACTCGGTCACGTAGGCCACTAACTGGACAAGGGTCTCACGTACCACACAGTCAGCTATTAGCTTAGGATACGTTTTGGGGTTCGCAAATTTGACATTTCCTTTGACTTGTGTACTATTTCTGTTGATGCTTGAGGCTGTTAGAGTTTAATTGGTATATGGTATTTATGGTAAAATGTTATAGTCCCATATTTGATTAATATTTGATAAAATAAGTGGTTGGTGTGGGTTTGTAACCCATTTAGAGTCAAATTAAATTAGCTAACTATATGTTCGGCGTTAAACTCCGCCCCCATTTACAAAATCTATATTTAATAAACCGAGAAAACAAAATGTTTTAATACGATTTCCTTTATTATCTCTTAAAAAAGTGAAGATAGGCGATTTAAAATATGAATATAGTGGTATAAAGGCAAGGTGAATGCTAATAGAAGTTGGAATTTAACAAAACTTTCTTGGGTTAGAACTCCATATGTTCGTACGTACACCTAGTTCGTAAAACAAGACTTCCAGTTAGCTACTCTAAACAAGGAAATTTATACAAACAAAGTTAGTTATATAATAACAATGTGGCCGTCTGAATGTTCATAAAGCACATATTATTTCTACTAAAATTATTTTTAACTAAAAAATTAAACCGAATTCGAAGTCGTACTTGCTTACGCTCCCCAGGCTGGTTGTAGCGGGGTCGAAAAGGAGTTATTCTGGGAGCAATATAAAGAGATTCTGCTCGCTATACCATCTGCCAAGGGAATCATTGTTGTGGGAGACCTTAACGGTCACGTGGGTAAGGCTGGGGATACGTGAACGTGTCCACGGTGGTTTTGGTCACGGTCGCCGCAATATAGAGGGCGAAAATATCCTAAGAACCTGTATTGCATCTGATCTGGCCATCGTGAATACGTTCTTCCAAAAGAGTCCGCAGCATCTTATTACGTATGCGAGTGGACTCCACTCAACTCAAATAGATTATCTATTGACCAGGCGGTGTCATGTTGGCAAGGTAACTAACTGTAAAGTCATTCCTGGTGAAAGCCTCACGGCCCAACATCGTCTTCTTGTCATCGATTATGTCGTTACTCCGATTAAGAAATTAGCCAAGACGCGTAAGTCTAAGATCAAGTGGTGGTTGCTGAATGGACCGATGCAGACCGACTTTCTGGCAGAGGTTAACAGTCAAAATTTATTAACTAACACCGAAACTGCTCAGGATGCTTGGGATCAAGCTCAGTCAGCAATCATTACGGGTGGTAAACATGTTCTTGGCGTTTCTAGGATGTATTATGGACAGGGAGACATGGTGGTGGAATTACAAGGTACAGGAGGTGATTCATGATAAGAAGACTGCATTTAAGGAGTGGCAGCGTTCCAACTCTCCTGAAGACAGACCGGAGTAGATAGCAGCGGAACGTGCCAGCAAAAGAGCTGTATCCAAAGACTTATTGCTCCAATAACCCTTGATGAAACTCGGAATTGTCTTCGATGCATAAAGAACGGCAAAGCGGTGGGCCCTAACGATATTCCGATCAAAGCGTGGGAATCGTTGGGTTCTCGTGGTGTACTTATGTTTACTGAACTTTTTAACCGTATTTTGAACACTGGGACAATGCCATATCAGTGACGGCCAGCATAATCTCGGTACACTCAGGAGCTTCACGTCACGGAGATGAAGATGCTGAGGTGGATGTTGGCGTAACTCGGACTGACCGCATACGCAACATATTCATTCAAGGTAGTCTTGGGGTCCGTGACGTAGCGGATAAGCTCCAAGAGCGTCGTCTGAGATGGTATGGCCACGTTTTGTGCCACGGTAAGAACTACGTCGGAAGAAAATGCCTTGATACGTCTGTCACAGGAGTAAAACCCCCCTGAACGCCCAAGGAAGCGATGACTGGACGTCGTGACGCAGGACATGAGAGCCAATGGACTAACCACTGAGGATGCTCAAGACCATGCAAAGTGGAATCGATTAAGTAGGAAAGCAGATCCTAGCAATAGGCCGGGATAATGCTAAGTGTATACATATAAGTTTAATTAAAAAAAAGCAATCGAACTGTTAATCCGCGCTCACTAAGGATAGAAAAATACTTAAAAAAAAAGACATAAAAATTTAAACGCAGTAGGATATTGGTGACGTCAATGTTTATACATTCATTGTACTATAGTAAACTTCACTTAACATTTAGAATTTATTTCATTTGGTGTAGAAAAAAAAAATATACACTTTAAGTATTTTATATGATAAAACTGGTGGAAAATACTATTTTATTAAAGTGGCTGAAACTTAATTTTTTTCTCACGTACACAAAGTAGCAGGCGCAGCTAGTTATTTATAAATCTACATACTTACTTTATTACTAATAATGTGAGACTTGAATACCATCTTTGTTTTATTTCATTTAGCAGTCCCATCTCTTGAGCCGTATTTGCGAAATCACTTTCTGACGAGTTATGTCATCTGCACATAATTTCAATGTTATCTCGAAGTTGAGATGACTGAAATAAACTAATATTTAGTAGGTATAGATTATATTACGAGTATTTACAGGCTGTGGATTTAAAATTAGTTTGCATGGATTTAAAATTAGTTAGACGTCTGTAAATGCGTCTGACTGTAGATGTCACGGTTGTAGATTCGATTTCCACTCGGAGTAAATTATTTAAGTTTCATTTTCTTCATTCTGGTAGCAAGATAAAGCGCGGCGTTGAGTTCCGCCACTCAACACACAATGTCTTAAAGGTTGAACGGGGAACAGAGTATCACAACACCAGATTCCCTCTGTCTACCCTGCTATTAGCGGGATACAGCGTGAAAAATGTTAAAACTAATAACTCTCTAATATAAAATAGAAAGCTTATTCAAGTAAGTGTCTTGAAGTGAATTATGATAAGGCGTTCCCAAATATTAAAAAAAGTATTAAACTTTTTTTTTTTTGTTTAAGAGAACGTCTTTATAACGGCCTGCATAGCTAAGGGCTACCTTTTAACCTAACCTAGATCCGACGCGTCCACATTTTATAGCTACATTTTAAAATATTTTTACTTTCACGTACCGCATAATATGTATTTTGAATATAATATTTTCAGTATTGTGTTAATTAATTAATATTTTTCTTCTTATTGTGAATATGGCGCTGCTAATTAGTTTTTTTTTTAATTCCGAATATAGGAGAGTAGGCAAAGATAGCTTAGTGTGAACACATCCAGTTTCCACTTTCCGTCCAAATTATAAACTTACATATAAAATGTACTGTGCAGTTAAGATATGAAACCGTCGGGGTTGTGGTTTGATTTATTCGCTCTCGAACGAGTTCTTCTTTTGCGGCGTTGAGTTCCGCCGTTTTGTCACACTCATTGTATCGGGAAATAGACAGGTTATTGGGAACGGAGTGTCTTAACACTAGGCTCCCACTATACAGATATACAGCATTTGGTAAGTGCGGGATTTAATTCTGATCAAAACAAAATTAAATACCTGATGTTAGAAGTTACAAGATACTGCCTCACAAAAGTAAATAATTTATACGCGCGTCTATAATACAATAAGGCAGTATATTCTAAAGCCACTACAAATATTGAAAGTAGCAGAAGTGAAGTTCCATAGTTATATATTATATCATTCGCTTTATTCAAAGATATTATTTTAATTAAAGTCATTATTCTAGAGCCGGCAACAATTCACATTTACGACCTTAATTGGGAACAGATCACATGTTTTTGTAATTCTATTAGAATGATTACGACAGTTACAGCTTTGCCAAGGATCGAAGCAGGCGGCGTAAAAACTGATACCAAGCCTATTTATATGCTGAGGAGTTATTTAGGGGAGAATGGGTATTTTATGACATCGAACTGATTCTCGGATTTTATGGGATTCACTTATAGAGTTGCTGGTTTTACGATTTGGTGTGGATTATACCTGCATTTAGAATTCCTTTTTCTCTTCACCATTTCCCGAAATTTTAGGGGTAGATTGGGAAAATGTTATGTTTAATTAGTCTGTTTCCGAATTTTAACTTATTTATAGATTTTCGCCTACAAATATTCTTACTCCATTCACCTATATAACAAGTAGTAAGTAAGAACGGCAAAGATTTACGTTAAATTAAATTAAATTACGATAATTAGTTCGTTCATTTTTAATTAATTAATTTATTTATTTATTTCGTTAATTAGTTTCTTACGTTAAAGGTTATTTATTCTTACCGTATAATTACTATCTTACCTGTCACGAGAAGGAATACTTTACCCTTAATCCCTTAAAATAATTTTACAGGGACAGTAACACAAAAACGTGTCTTAAGCGGGAAAGGAAAATAAAACTTTATATATATACTAATTTAATATGGTTCCGAAAGTGCTTATATAATACCACAGTGTTTTGATAATACAGTTATAAAGAGCAGCTAATAAAGTAAATTAATTTGTGTTTTTCTTGAGTCAAAGAATATATAGCATTTTAAATAAAACTACTGATAACGCCAGATATGCTTTATATATACTTATAATTATATACTATATGCCTATATATATGCCTATATACTTTGCACTAATGTCGCTTTCTATACAGTTATTTGTATCAAATCTTATTACTAAACTTAAGAAATAAATTTTATAATAAATGCTCTATGTATGTATATATCCAAAATTGGATATAATACGTCCTTACAATATTCTACAGTAGAATATAATATGTACATATACAAAACAAAGAAAGCTAAAGCTCGCTTATATATGTAACCAAATATTAACAAAAAGCTTAGCATTTGACGATTGTATGAAAATGCTCGGAACGTGCCTAAAACACTTCTTGCTGTAATGAAAATCGGTCCCCACGTCATGTCAGTTCATATTTGCACCTAACAATATTGTTTACTAGAAAATCCAAATGAGAATTACAGTGAGAACAAAGTCATGTTATATGTACTATGTGTATGCTATTTTTTAGCTTTTAAAAATATTATTTTGAGGCCATTTACTGTTCAAGTTCGACATTTGACTGGTTTTGAGACAAGTTGAGAGAGATTGTAATAGTTGTAAATTTGATCTTCACTGAGCAATTAGTTATTTTTGCTATCCCACTCGAGCAAGACAAGGCGCGGGGTTCAGTTCCGCCATTCAACACGCACTGTCTTGAGACAATGTCTTGGCCTAATTTCTCTATTCTGTAATGTGTAATAAAGCTTTTAAGTTAAGCAATAATTGTGTAGCGTATTACATTATATGTAATTATATTTAAAATCAGTTTTTTTGGCTCTACTATACAAAGCTTCTGCTTTAAAAATTTATTTACTTTTTAACCGCTCTACCTATGCATGAAACATAGGCTCCTTTAGACTACGCATTTATTCCATATTGACATTAGATATACTGAGTTTAATAGATATGAGGAAATATCAAGTCCCGACGTGTTAAAACAGTGTCTGGCCTCACATATGATGTTAAGTGATTGATTTGATATTTTAATAAAGTAAGGTAAGCTAAAATAACACTTTTAGCCTTGTTTCTTATAATATTATATATAATATTGAAATTTTATTCACGTATGAATGAGAGTGAATCTTGCTACAAACAATATGCTATGCTTATGACATTTATTATCGACATGTGCTTTTATATTTTTTTTTAGAGAAATATTTCAAACAGTCTTTTATTTTATTATAAGTTAATTAGGTTACAATGTATCATATATTCAGAATGCCTGATTTTTTTTTTACTTGGGGTTAAATTTCTTACGGCTTTCTTATACGATTCGAGGAGTGATTAGTGAGGGGAGACAATTGGAGGTTATCGATAGATAGGATCCTCGTCCAAAAAAAACACTTATGTAATAAACATATTTATTTTTTAGGTAAAAAAATTTATATAATTATCAGAACCTAACTCAAAACAGTTTTTAAAACTGTTAATATTCACTGTGGAAAATGTATAATGTTTATAAAAAAAATATATAAAGCTTCATCGAAAAATTCAAGCAATCCACAAGTATTTGACGAGAAGTGTGCTATTTACTTTATAACTTTAATGCGTATACAATTTTAAAGTGTTATTCACACACTTGGATTTATGATCAAAAGTGTATTAATAAAATGTACGTAAATATATGTTTATTAAGTATAACTTTTCAAATGAAGCTAATTCATTAATTCTAGCGTTAGCATTTATAAACCCCCACATATTTATTAGCACAGAAAATAAAACAATATTTTTCTTGCAATCTTTAACAGAAATTTGTAGAATACAATAAACATATTATGAACAATTCAAACATGGCTGACTGATGGTATTAAATAATTTTGTAAAATGAGGTAATTAAATAATTTTGTTTGTTTGTTAGTCATGAGATAAGATATCTACATATTATGTAGATATGTTACCTCATGATATATGTTATGTATCCAAAATGCTTAAAAGTAAAATAAATAAAAAAAAACGTATAATCGTTTAAATTATTCGGGAATTGAACCCACGTCCACGTCTTGGAAAAAATCAAAGAGCTAAGAGCACTAGCTATAACCATGGCAATTTTTCCTTAGTATAGAATAACGCTCTAAAAATAATAAAAGAATATGTAACAATGTAAAACATATATACATGAATGAAAGCCTTGATAATGTATTGGGATAATCACAAAGGTCATCTAAAAACTCTCCTATTCATCCTATATGGGAATCAAATCCACACTCTTCAGTAATTAATAACCACTAAACCGGGAAAATATTAAATTTTAATATTTAACAGCTATATAGTGTTCAGTAATAAGCTGTAAGACGACATTAACTCGTTAAAATTGGATTAACAGCTTTTTTTATTGTTTAAAAATTATATATTTAAAATCTCCCTATATATTTTTCTGCACACAAGAGCTTTATTGGCATAAGTTTGTGAAATAATTAAAGGATGATTTACACGTAACAAGCTTTAGTCAGTATTTTTTTTTATAAATTTTAACATACGAGACGTGATTATTGGTCCAATTATCGATCGGGAATGTATACATTCTAATAAAAATATATTAATATATATTATTATATTTCAGAAAATGGTAGAAATCTGCTATAGAAACGTTATCACGCGTGGTGATAAGCTAAATTATCACTTACATAGTCATATATACATACTAACATACCATATCATAACTTCACGCTCTATACCTAGCGGGGTAGTCAGTGAGAACGAGGCGCCTCTTTCGCCTATACCTACTAAACTACATATATATATATATATATATATATATATATATATATATATATATATATATATATATATGTATATATATATATATATATATATATATATATATATATATATATATATATATATATATATATATATATATATATATATATATATATATATATATATATATATATATATATATATATATATATATATGTATATATATATATATATATATATATATATATATATATATATATATATATATATATATATATATATATATATATATATATATATATATATATATATATATATATATATATATATATATATATATATATATATATATATATATATATATACCTAGCGGGGTAGTGAGAGAGAACGAGGCGCCTCTTTCGCCTATACCTACTAAACTACATATATATATATATATATATATATATATATATATATATATATATATATATATATATATATATATATATATATATATATATATATATATATATATATATATATATATATATATATATATATATATATATATATATATATATATATCTATATATATATATAATATATATATATATATATATATATATATATATATATATATATATATATATATATATATATATATATATATATATATATATATATATATATATATATATATATATATATATATATATATATATATATATATATATATATATATATATATATATATATATATATATATATATATATATATATATATATATATATATATATATATATATATATATATATATATATATATATATATATATATATATATATATATATATATATATATATATATATATATATATATATATATATATATATATATGGATAATCAAACAGAACAAAATTGCTAATTTCAAAGTAGCATTTAGAACAAATAAATTCTCATTCCCGAGCGTATTTTTACCGCTGCACAGTAGTTTTAATTAACATTTGACAGGTCTCCGTAGTGCGGCGTACCGATACAACGGCTTTTGTTTTAGAAATAATCAATTTGGAAATCTTGAAATAGTTGTACTCAATTATTTGCTAAGCTTTATATAGCAATTTTACAGTAGACGCTATTGTTGAGCCATTCCGATGTTTATGACTGACTGACAAAACAATTTTGACGTCTGAAATTGTGGTTTTTAAATGGTTTTTTTTTCGATTGCCCTATTATCTGGGGTTAATTTAGTAATCGAAGCGGTTGTGACCCCTTCCTTTTGACAGATTAATTCTGTATCAATATAAATACAAGATGGCCGCTGCTACATGATTAACTTGGCTAACCTTGGCTGTTAACATTTTTTTTCTCATAATTATCTCAATATGGGTATCAAATGACAGATCTTGACTAGAACTAACTTGAAACAACTTGAATATACAATAAGTAAAGAAAAGTTTATGTTAAACGGTTTTTTTATTAATTTTATTATAAACACCACAAATAAGACACTTTAAAAACAAAGCGTGTCGAGAACTTTACACTTCATAAGTTCTTTGGTTTTTGCGATGTTTATACATATTAAATAAAACAGTTTAACCGAATTAATCGCGTATATAGTCATTTTTTGGAATTTTTTTGGATAATATTAATAACAAAATCAAAACAAAATAATTTATTTATTTATATATTCCTGAAGAAAGAATTCATCAAGCCATCACTTCAGGGCTAAACAATTCTTAAATAACCAACTGTACATTCACCATATTTCACTACTTTACTTCAATACTAAATCTCAAATATATGCTACTTTATCAATAAAACTGATCTGACATTACTTTTACATTTTACACTGATACGTGATCCTCATACCCGATTTTCTTATCACTATCCATAAAATAGACGTTCAGAATCACTTGGCTAGTATAAAATCCTCGTATAAATCCTTAGAAATAAATTGATAACCTTAAGTTTGAGATCGAATCTGGTTGTAGAATGTCAGTTTTGTATGAAGTAACATTTGATACAGGCTTGCCTAGTGGACTGTGAAGCGTCGAAGTAATTTTGTGTGAGGTTTTATAACACAAAATTACTTTAATATTCTTTATTGAAAATGGTAACAGGTTAACGGTATTTTCCGCATATAGTAGGATTGACAGAGGGAATCTGGTGTTAAGACACTCCGTTTTACACTTTACGCCTAATTTTGAGGACCGTCGTGGTGAAGAGGCACATCATTTGCATGTAAATGTGAAGGCATGTGGGTTCCGCTGCTTTGAGTTCCGCTCATCACGCAATGCCTCATAAGGCGGAATGCGGTTCCTTAAACCTACGATTTTCTCTGCCTAGCATAGTATAGCATAGCTATGTGTGGTATACAGCAAGAAGCTAAAAAAAAGTTCAAAATGAAACAGACAAATAAGCTATTATTTATATCTTTCTCATATTTTGTAATGAAATACTTCTTTCTTTTATATTAGTCAACTGACTAATCTAGCTAATCGATAGTTGATGGATGGTGACAGAAAAACATTATATAAATGATTAATTATTATTTTTATACTCTGTATAATTTATATGTATATTTATACTTACGAGTGTATTCTAAGTCACAGTAACGTCAGCTACGTTTACTAAATAAATAAAAAAAAAATATTTCTTATATCAATTTCAATGATCTATATTAATAATAATAAGATTTTCTTGAGATACTATCAAATAAAACTACAAAGAAATGGGAAAAAGTGAAAATTGTGTTTCATACTCGACAGCACTCGAGGCGACAGGTGTCTCGCGTCGGACGTCGCACAACTACCTCTATATATAACATATTATGTTATATGACTAGCTTGGAAAATGTACTTAAGTAAATTGGAGTTTTGATGAATAGATAGAAATATATAGACTTTAAGGCAAAGCGCAGCGTTGAGTTCCGTCACTCAATAAGCAATGCCTCGAATGGCGGAAAATGGGGAAAGGAGTGTCTTAACACTAGGTTCCTTCAACCTACGGTTCCCTCTGCCTACCCTGCTATATGCGGGATACAGCGTGAAGCTTGAAAAAAAATATTTTTTTTTAAAGAATTGTATTGGAAATATTTATTGTACTCATATTTTTTTTTCAGCTTCATTCTGAATTTAACAAGGTAGAAAAACTCCAATGTTCATGACACACCGTTCACAGTTTTCCGTCTGAATTCGAAACGTTGCGTGTAAAGTAGTGGAACTCAACGCCGGTTTTTGTTTTACCACAATAAGGAAATTAAATTAATTTATTTACCGTTCGGCACCATGATTGCTTCTGAATGTGTAATTTTAAAATATGAATATATTCAATTATTTGAACTGAAATGCTCTAATTAATGCAGAAAGTGATAAACGGAATTAATCAACACAAGCTTCTATGCTAATAATATGTTTAATTGTCGCAAATTTTACACATTTTAAATGTAACAATTTAAACGGATTTCTGAAGGATTCAAGGTAAGTACGAGGGGCAACTAAAAACTGATACCGTTGGCGGTAGTTTGATATAATAATTGTATCAACTAACAGACGGATGCCACCATAGTCTACCCGCGACCACCGGACTTTCGAAAGAAGAAGACCACATAGTACTGCAAAGGTAATCCCCATACAAAGTCACGTTGGCGAAATGAATTGTGCTCAAAAACAACTCAGAACAGAACAGATTACTGCAAAGTGTTTGAAACGTCGTGTTTCCATAGATAATCTCAATATATGTGATTAATCCGTTTAAATTATTTATCTGTACTAAAGTAATTAAATTTTATTCGAACATTAATCCAAACAAGACTTTACACAATTGTTGACAGGTGTTTCCATTTGGATCGTTAGAGGTAATACCACACACACACTATAACTAATGGTCCTCATATATCCGTAGCATCAAGCATGTAACTCTAATATGTTTGCTATGGACGATTATACCTATCGATACTCAATCGTTGACGCCTCATTAAGATTGGGCATAATCTGTTTACTGTAATATATTTGTGATATTACAATGCGGTTAAGTTATGATTAAATTTAAGTTAGTTAAACGTTTTTTTTTTTTCTATATAAGCAAGGTAGACAGACGGAAGCTAGTTAAGACACTATGTTCTAAGCTTTCCGCGGAACTTAACGCCGGAATTTATGGTGATGGCAACACGCAGTGCAACAAAATTAAATAAGTTATTTGCCTAAGTGGAAATCGAACCAAATCGTCGCGTTTTCTGCCTGTCACTGCGTAGCTGCGCTACGGGGCCTTTTTTGTTAATAAATAATAACTTTAGTTTTTTGTTAATAATTAACTTTTTGTTAATATATATTAAGTTAATTTGTTAATATATAAATTTGTTTAAGCAATTTGTATTATAATTCTTGTCTTTGATGTCAAATTGATTTGATTGACTATAAAAGTCCAATTAAGGAATCGATATATAAGAATAGCTTGGTCAGCATCTAGGTCAGAAAAATTTATCTATATCTTTATATAGTACCTTTTAATTGTTTTTTTTTTTTATGTACAAGCCATAAGAGTGCTAGTACTACATTTATGAATAAATATAATTCACGTTTTTTTCCCGCGTAGCAAGGTAGGCAAAGGGAACGTAGTTTTAGAACACGCCACACCTATACCAGAGCAGACCATGAGAATAATTTAAATATCCTCAATTGGGAATCGAATCCACAATCATCGTGTTTACAATTAGACGCTGTCAACGCCGAGATTATAAAATACTATACGCATATAAATTCCACGATGACGTTACAAACAAAAGTAAATAAACGTACTATGTAGAAACTCTATTTAATTACATATAAAACAAATATTACACATATATTTGTTATGTTGAGAACAAGCTCACATGTTTCACATCTAATGACGTAAATGAGGCGGCCATTCTTTAAAGCGAAAGCTTGTAAGGGTTCCGAATTAATCTGACTAATGGAGGTCGTATAGAAGATAAAATATTATATATAATTTCAAAATAATTTTAAATGTATATAGATTTCAATATAGGAAAGAAACTGTTAAGCAATCTCAGGATTATCGTTGGGTCAGAGGAAATTTGCAAAAATCATACAAAAATGCTAACAATAAATAAATTACGTATATTCATTCATAAACGTATGAGAATTTCGAAACAGCTTGATAAGAATTTATGGCTTAGTTTGGAAGTTAGTGCGCTTATACAGATTCCATTAAGTGCGGGTTCGAGTCCAGTTCGATAGAGTCATTCGTTGAGGTCAACAGAGTTTTATGTAAATAATTATTTATAATTAAGACTTTTGTAGCGCATTAGGACACTGTAGGTACTTGACGATTATGAACTCTATTGTTGTTTGAAGCAATACATATTTCATTGTACGAGTATAATCTATTATATCCCCAGAGTAAAGTAAACAGTTTTATTCGTAAAGTTAATTTTTAAAATGAGATACACTTTAAAGGAAACAGAAAACCACTGGCTTTTACAAATTAAACGGGAAATTACACGTTTTTGCACTTATCTTAACCTAATCAAATAGACTTTATGTGGCCATTTAGTTGGTTTACACTCGTATATATTTTTTATTTATTTTAACTTTACGCTGTATCCCGCACATAGCAAGGTAGGCAGAGGGAACCGTAGGCAGAAGGAACCTAGAGTTAAGACACTCCGTTCCCCATTTTTCGCCATTTTAGCATTGCGTGTTGAGTGGTGGAACTCAACGCCGCGCTTCGCCTTGTTGCGAGAACAAATAAACTGAAACTAATATATTCTCCCCGAGCGGGATTCGAACCCACAAACCGTTGCATATACAGGCAGACGCTATGCCTTTGCGCCACTACAATCCTCGTATACATTTATAAAAAAAAGTAAATTTATGTGAGCATTTATGTATATACGAAATATATTATATTTTAATTTAATAAGTGTATTTAATTTAAGTTTAAATTTTGAATTGTCTTAACAAATCTATACTAATCTCAGGAACTTAAAATCTCGAAAAATGGTTGAAATAGAATTGAATTGAATTGAATTGTTATGTTGGATAGTCCAATTATTTAGGAAGGCTACAAGCTATATATATTACATTACGCCAGTCCTTTCGATGTAACATACTGTCTGTACCTGCGGTCAACTTTACCTCGGGCATTTTCATATATCTTTGTTTAATAGTTCCATATAAAGCTGTTAGTTATTGAGATTGACTGTCCATATTTTTATTATATATAGAAAAATAATTTGACATAAATGTGCAAGTGGCAGGATCTGGCCATAAATATACGGTATTTGGGGGTTCGTTCGCTTTTGAGAGCCAAGCGCGACATCGAGTTCCGCCACTTAACAAGCTATTTCATAAATTAGACAGAAAGTAGAGAACAGTGTTCTACAAGTTGTTTTTATCTACCCTGATTTATGTGGGAAAAGGCGTGAAACAGAAAAAAAACACAAATCAAGTCCTGCAAGGCCCAGTACATTTAAGTTAGTACCAATAGTAGAGATCGTACTTATGTACGACAAGACCCTTCTACCTTCTTCAGTCCGTCACTCAGTACAGTAGCGTGTGATCTCTTTCCATTTGTTGTAAACTCTCTCTCGACCCCCGAGGGGGGAGAGGAAAACGGCTTCAGGGCAGTGCCCTCTTGCCGTTAGGCTCTTCCGCCGCCCATGAATATGGGCGGGTCCTTAGGTTGGGCGTTTGGCCCAAGGTAAAGTGTCCTAAAGCGGGACAAGATTTAAAAGGACTGGACGAAAGGAGTGAGCTATGCGCTACTTGGGCGGTACAGCACGGCCGAGTGAGACCCTCGGTAATCCGGGGAAGGCTCAGCCTAGGCGACCAGCGACCTTGGTAGCAGCCATTTGTTGGTGTTAGTGGCTTGGTACCTATAGGTGTTGGGATATTTGATCTGACCTTCTTTTTGAGTATTCCATCTTCCTCTTGCTTTCAATTTGCCTGTCACCACGAGATTTTCTAGGTTATTGTTATTTCTGCGCCGCTTATGTCCAAAGTATGTGAGAATTTATTGGAGCCAAGTGCTGCATAGTCACTGGAAATGCTTGAGGTGCAGAGACGTGTTTTAAATAGAAAATGGTTTCCAAAAGGTGCAGCTTCAAATCCAGCTACGTTGAAAGATTTGTATGCTTTTTAAAATATTTATTTCTTCTTCAGATAAGCTTATTTAAGAACTATAAACATATATATATATATATATATATATATATATATATATATATATATATATATATATATATATATATATATATATATATATATATATATATATATATATATATATATATATATATATATATATATATATATATATATATATATATATATATATATGTACATAATACCATTCACAATAATGTAATGCCTCACTTTACATTGCTATGCGCTAATATAAAAAAAATGACAACCAAAAGAAAATTCCAACACGATTATTATTAATACTATGCATTATTTACAATAAAGTAACTTTCCACACACGAGGACCGCCGTTTGAAATGCTAATACCACCACAATAAAGCACACTTAAAAATTTCAACATTTAAGCTCGTATTAAATTCATTTTTACGTAAAAATTCAAAAAGCGTGCCTCGCTTGGCTACAAACAGGCTGGTATTTCTGCTTTCTCGTAAGAAGAAAAAACAAATGAATTTGCTACGTAGCCACCGGCGGCACTTGAGATAATCCTTAAAACGGGGCTATGGAAAATGCAATTTGAGCAAGATTGCACTTTTATTGTACAAGTAGGGTTATTTTTATAATAAGATAGTTATTATATAGTTAAAAAATTATATTTTAGAATATTACAGGGTATTATTAAATTATTAATATGTGCAAGACATTTTTTTTGGTTTTCTGTTTGTTATGTTATGAAGACGTAGATTTAAGTTATGGATTCTCATAAAAAATTAAGAAAACATTTAAATGAAATTAAAAAGTACTAATTAATACTTTTATGTATATAATATATTAAATTTACATACAATTATTATATTTGTAAACTGTTATTCATAAATTCTGTAAATAAAATATCTAAATAAGGCAATACAAAACCCTGGGGTAATACGTTCAAGTAGGTGCTTTATAGCGTTATTATATACCTACTCATACGCTGGAGTAAAGAATTCTTGATACAGTTGTTCAGCTTTTGTTGTAGTTTCAGAGGATGTTGTAAGAAAAGCTTTGTAAAGCTACACTATTTGAAGTTATTTGTAGAAAGAAATTGGATTGAAAAATGGTAGGCTCTAGTAAAACAAAATACAGCGTTAAGTTCCGCTCATAATGTCTTGACACTAACATCTTCCTGTTTTTTTATTTCGGCAAAATATTTTATGGAAAAATTTACGTTTTATTTTATGTAAAAGTGATATAATACAAAATTCTATTATCATTATCCACAAATTATAAATTTCTGGGATAGGATTCCTCTAGGACTTCTTAGGGTGAGTTTGGGGTAACCCTACTCTGGTTTAATGGAGAATTTTGTAACGATATGAAAAAAGAAATCATTTCCTTTTTATCGTTACTTTTTTAATTTTGTATAAACATATTAAAACTAGGACGCACCCCTTGTTTCGTCTCGTTCCATCTAAAACTTTTTGAAGGACAGTACTTTAATTTTATTTAATAGATATTATATATATATATATATATATATATATATATATATATATATATATATATATATATATATATATATATATATATATATATATATATATATATACATATATGTAAAACTCTTCCGTTAATGAGTGACTGACAGACAGCACACAACCGAAAACCGAAATTAAAAACATGAAAAAAGGCATGCAAGGTCCTTAGGGAATGTGAGGATGAAGTCCCAAAATTCAAACAGGAACGGTAATAAAAATGAGAGTTTACGTGTTATAATCCACACAAATGAAATTGCACACTAAATATTGTGGACGAGCTTATAAATATTTGAACCCGCGACTCGTGGAAACCGTCCAAGCGCTCTGACCATGACTGACTAAGCCATGCGCATTCGTATTTATTATATCATAAGTGCGGATTAACACTTTAACAATCACAAAACTATGATACACAATATTCTTGTTATTCTATCAAAAGTCATTCACACAAAACTCTTGTGTATACATAATAGCAAAATAATATAAGATTTCGCATATATTTACATATATTTTGTGCGATTTAAATAGCATATGGTAAATTATTTTTCTATTCACTGAACCCAAAATCTCAATTTATATAAAATCATAACGATATTTTATTATACCTACTATGTAAGCTATGAATAATTAACTAAAATTGTGAGTAATTGGTACTATTTTCTGACAAAAACAGTCAATGTGTTATCTAGACATGTAAAACTGTATCGTTGCTAGTTGAAACTAGTACTGGCTGTATATAACTGAAATTTGGTATACTCGTATACCAAATTCGAGATTTCTTGGTGAGAGAGAAAAACACCAAAGAGGACTTCACGATATCTGTGTAAACGAGGTTGCGAGCTACAACTTGAATATATATATATATATATATATATATATATATATATATATATATATATATATATATATATATATATATATATATATATACTTGGTTGCACATAAAATAATATCACTTTACAAGGATGAAAAGAAAACTGCTTGAAAACATGCTTCATAATCCACACTACAAGTGATCTAATACAGAAAATCTCTTCATATTAGTTTACAATAAATATCTCGATAACAAGTTAACCTAACATTGAACGGGAAAAGGCAATAGAGATTTTATATAATATAGATTTATAATCAACACTTTTTAGTGTGTGTCATATTCACACAGTTCAGAAATTGGGCACTAACCAACCAGCCAGTTTCATTCTATCGGCACAGGCTTTAAACATTGATTATACTTGTATGTAATCCTCTCCCGCTCATCACATAACGCTTTATTACTGGCCGCAGCCTGTAGGGATATTCCACGGTTAAATTTTGCAAATTGGATCATTAAGCGCTTAAACTGACAGTTTTAAATTATTTGAATAATCCACTTGGATGTCTCTTTTTTTTCAATTTAGAGATAGGCAGGTTAAGAATTTACTTTAGTTATTTTACTTTTTTTTTAATTTACGTTTTTATTATGATGTTTGGATATATATTTTTTTTATAACACGTATAAAACCTCGGATATAAAATGTAAATTTGGATAAATTGCTGATAATTGATAGAGCTAAAAAAAAAGAATTTTTTTTTTAGCTCTGGCTGATGGAAGCCGTTATAAAAACATCGTTCCCCCGAGTGGGGATCGAATCCACTATCTTCGTGATTATAGTCCGACTCTGTTTCACTATATTAAGATAGACTCTGATGCCTTAAATATATATTAATTTTTAAGGACAACCATCGCGAGTTGTCACAATATTGACCATAGCGACGACGTAAAATGGCACAAATTTCTACTACAAAACTAATCGAATAATAGTAGTAATAAAAGTTATAAATTATATGGCAGAGGATATAGGGATTTTGTACATTTATTACGATTGCTCATGTCTCGGACTAAGCAAGTGGACTAAATTTATTCTTAAAAAACTCCGATTACCCCGAGTGGGTAACGAACCTATAACCATTGTGTTTATAGTGTCTGATACTATTTAACAGATATATGACTCCATAATATAAAAATATATTTTTTTGCTTCACTCTGTATCCCGTACATAGAAGATACTTCGTGCCCCGCTTGGCCTTTTTAGAAATATTGCGTGTTGGTTGGCGGAACTTAACGTCGAACTTTTGCCTAATTTCCAGTGCGAAGAAAATGAAAATAACATGAATTATAAAACAATTAATGTAAATTGCTCCCCGAACGGGAATCGAGCCCACACGTCGTGGCGTTTTCAAGCAGACTGTGCGTCATAACTATCCTTATACATACATAAATCAAGAATATATGTATATAAATTTTATTACAGTATATATAATTTTAAAATTTTGCTAATACTGTAAATTCGGTGTAAACTAATTTCGAAGCAATAGAAACTATAGGAGCATTATTGTAAGGCGATTAAACGCATCGCATCACATTACGTTGGTAAGGCGATTAGGGCGTGTAGGTTTAAATTTGATATTTTTATATGCCAGGCTTTAAAGTTTTTAAGTTTTTGAAATTATATAGAGCGAACTGTATACATTCACTTTTCACTTCTTGAAAGTTAAATATGTAAAATAGCTTCCCGCTTTTTCTTGCACATAGCAAGCTAGCCTAAGTATATAAATATATATAAGTATATGTATAATAGTTAGAACTTAATGTTTTCTTTTTTTTGCGGGATAATAATTCATACCCCAAGTGGGAATCGAAGGCGCAACCATCGCATTTACATTTACACACTGCGTTGCTACGGCCTTATAGATAAATAAACATATAAATATAAAATTAAATTAAATAAAAAACAATTTTTATAATCTTTTCCATAAGCCACATTGTGAACTCGAGAACTTTCCGAGAGGACTCTGAAATTTCAGTTAAGTCTACTTTGTGACAGAACAAGTGTTTGTGACATTTCTACGTGAAAGTTATGAGCCTTGCTCTATTGTTGATGATGTGGTGTATAATTTTCACAACTGTCGAACAACTTGTTGTTATTAATTGATTGTTGTTTTAAAATGATTTTCCTATCTCGTATATTTCATAGTAAATGAAATAATAGAGAGAATAGTTTAAAGAGAATAAATAATAGTAATAAAATATGTATATATAATTCTTCCTTGAAATTTGTCTTTTTGTTTGTCTGTTTAATACAGTAGAAAAAGTAAGTGAAGCAAAAATTTGTCAGTTAGAATTTTTGAACGTCGTCGACTCTGGCTTAGGTAGATTAGAGTCTTAAATATTTTTTTGAAAACCTATAAGTATTAAACATCATACATATTGAATCATAGGGTAGTTTTTTAACTATACTAACCAAATCGCAAGTTAAAAAAAATATTACAGGACAAAGGAAATTAAACAAAATAACTTTTTAAAAATAGAAGCGTATTTCTATTTTTTAAGCTATACGACGTGTTTTAATATGTTTTTTTTTACTAATAAATAATGAGATAGGTATACAAGAGGAAGTATCGTATGTACATATATCAATCCATAATGTATTTTATACATAACATATAAGTGAAGCCAAGAATATCAAAAGCGAATATATAAAAATAAGTTCAGATATAGACTGGACTGTAGGAAATAGACCTGTCAAGTATACAGCCCACTCTCTAAGACAATGCTAATCATCTGAACTAGGTTGATATCTATATTATTCAGAGTGGACGTCCGTCTTGTTGTATTATTTCTAAGAAAAGATATGAATTCATATTTATGGATTGGTTTGTTCTTTAATTTAAAATGAATAATATATATTTTTTTGCTTTAATTTTTTTTATAATTGGATGTAGATATAAAATGTAGACGAAAATGAAACTAGAATATATCTTTCGGTAAAAAAAAATGTTTATTTATCGTGGAGTTACTTTTACAATTTACGTAATTTATTATTATCTCCTTTAGGAATTAATTTTGTGTTTCCACCTCTTACTAAGCAATATAAGTGTTTGTAATATTAAAATAACCGCTTTTACTACATTCATATGAATATATATACACGGTACACATACCAAAAGATATGTTTGTTAGTCTGTCTGTTTGTTCTGGCTGAACCGATTTTGACGGGACTTTCACTGACACTGGTAGCTGATGTTATAAGGAGTAACTTAGGCTACTTTTATTTAAAAAAAATACATATTAGAGTAAATACGAGTATACTGAACATGTACATTGTGATTTCGTATAGAATATCGAAACCAACGCAATTCGACAAAATTGCGAGCAAGTCGCTAGTATTTAAACACACACAAGATATACATGTATGTAATATATATATATATATATATATATATATATATATATATATATATATATATATATATATATATATATATATATATATATATATATATATATATATATACTCGTGACAGTTGTGGGTTCGATTCCCACCGAGGGAGAATTAATTATTTTATTAACTATGTATTCTATTGCCATTCTTCATCGTAGTCTACTTATTTCTGGTCTAGACGGTTTCTACAAACACTTATCATCATCATCAATAGCTTAGATCTTTCATTTATGCGTTTACCATCTGGGCTCGACTGAAGTAGTCGTTTAAGGATCCTATCATTGTCCATTCTATGAATATGGCCAAGTAAATATAGTTTGTTTATTTTGATGTCTTGTATGATGTTAGGGTGTAGGGTGTGGTCTCGCACGTTAGTTCGTCAAGTCTACAAATACCTATATATATATATATATATATATATATATATATATATATATATAATATATATATATATATATATATATATATATATATATATATATATATATATATATATATATATATATATATATCTCGAGTTAAATTTGAACTCATAATTATTGAGTTATTTACTAACAACACAAGAGTTCTGTACATACGTACCTCTTATGCGTATGTTTAAGGAACATCCTATTTTGTCGGTTGCAGATGCTGTAAATCTCTCAACTGTAGTAGTTAATTATTTACTCTGGGATGCGGTCGAAGTACTAGCGTTGGTTAAGAACATTCTTGCCATTGACCTAGTACTTTGGATGTTCAGTTTTGTACGGATAATGGATTTTGAATATACCTTGTATGTATGGAAGTTCAATATTAACATGCATTTTACATGAGATATTAGCATGATGAGATATTATGATTTGCAACTTTGTTTATACTTAAAGAAAATATATAAAATTTGAACGCAGCGGGTCTTGAACTCGCTACTCACGGAAACCGTCCATGAGTCACAGATTCAAACTTTTTCTCATATTCTAAATAAATAAATATGGTAAGGTAAAGCACGGCGCTTATTTCCTTAATATCACAAATTCCAGTAAAAAAATATAAACACAAACTTTCTACATAAAAATACGTAATTTAAAAAATGTATACAAAAATATTAAACGATTTAGGTCTAATTTCCGTATAAAAGACTTTACATATTCTCCTTAAGATGAACACGTATGTAAAAGGTCTAATAGGCTTTGTCTAAGATTATTTTAAATTAATATATTAAACAAAAAAATCTTATGTAGAGACATTAGAGTTTCCATTGTAAGCAAATTACAATTGATCTTGCCACTCACAATCCTAACAATTAACAAACAAACATTTAGCGCTATCAATCATAAGACAAAAATAACGCAAAGCCTCGTCACTGGCATTATTAAAAATGCCTTCGACGCCATAAAACTTCCTATAGGAGAATCATTCGATCAATCATAAAAGATAAAAGGAAAACTGTACTGGTCATTTTCTATGGTGTTTCACGATTAATGGAAAGAATTCACCATGAGAACACTTCATTTTCCACTTTCTGTCCGAATTCCAGATATTATGTATTAAATAGCGGATCTTAACGCCGCCATTTGAAAAATTTAAATTATTTCTATCACAAACTGAGTTTCAAGCCTGCTGTACTACACTGCCAATCGGTGGCTTCAAATTAAAATGAGAAAGAATAAAAATAATATAGTTAATATCACTAGAGAATAGAGAATGTTAATATATTAGAATACTTATTTGTAACTAACATTATTCCCATATTTCAATTAACGAATTAATAGTGGTAATTAGATCTATCTATCTTTAGAGGGTAGCTTTCAACTGTTGATTCAAGTGGATGATGGTGGAGAAGGCAATGTTACTTGAAATGGTACGAATTTTGAGGAGATTCCTTGCTGCAGGTAGATACGTCTGGCATAGATAGACCTCTATTCTGCCAATGGTCATATTTTATAGTTTGAAATGTTTTTGTACTTTCTATAAATACATTTTACTTATGAGTAGATTTTAAATAGCTTTTTTACTTAAATTTCATATAAATTTCTTATGGATCTAATTTTATATTCATATGGTAAATTAATTATACGAGTAATAATCAATAACTATAGATTTTGTAAAGAAAAATATATATTCTCATAACTTATATGTTATTATAGTAAGAAACCTTCTCAACAACAACATAAATACCTGCTAGTGAACTCGTCTACTTTAATATACTCCATTATTTTTTCGACATTTTTTTACTTTATTTTATCATAAAAAATAGCTTCACGCTATTACTACATAAAGCGGGATAGACAGAGATTTTGTGATTATATATTTTTATTAACAACTATTATACTTTTTTCTTACCTCGGTAGTCACAGTAGTCACAGTGGACATAGTTTGGGAGAAAAATAAAAAGACTTATGGCCAATTTCACCGAGTACGGATAAAGTTCCAGATAGTAAGCTAGCTAAGCTGGTAGCTAATGCTGTCTACCAGATAAAGGCTGATAGTTTCAACAGACATTCCTATCTGAGACCTGTGACACCAAAATTTGTTGATTGGATGGATGGGTTTATCAGCAAGTGAAACCTTAACGAAACATTTCTTAGTCTATCCTAAAAAATGTAAGAAATACTATATGACTATTTATCAAGTCAAGCTATTACTAAGTTTGATGTTTAAGTAGAGGGTCAAGCGAAAATAAAATACTGTGGAACCATTGAACTGGTCTGAATATGGGCCCTGAACTGGTCTGAAGCCCTGAGACGCCTGTTGTTGAATTTGGGTTCAAACTAATTCTATAGACTTATGCAAGAAATATTACTAAAAAAAATAGCAAACCATTAAAAAGAGTAAAATCATTTTTAAGTAGTATTCACATTTTTCCTTAGTGAGAGAAATATTTTTAAAAAACGTATAAGATTTTTAAATCTGTCAGAATCCGTTGAAGCGCTCTGAGCACTGACCTATTCTTTGTCATCAAGCTACGTCGAAATGATTATACAATTGTAACGACGACTTATTTAAGTTGTTAGAATCTACAAATTTAAGCTTTCCTTAACCTTGGAAAAATTACTGTCAAAACTTTAATAAATTTTCTAAAAATATAAACAAAAAAATGATCTGCAATGAAAACTATCGATATACTCCACGTACAGTATAGAATACATATAACGGTTACAACTCTTTATAGTCGCAGAGACTTTTTTCCCATAGAAAAAGCTTCCATTGAAAGTTGGAACAATGGCAAGTAACGCAGCAAATATCCGCGGGCGTCGCGTCCCATTTGCAAGCTTCGTATTTCTTTCATTCACCATAAAAATTGGCCTGCGATAGACCCTTTGTTTAATATATTCTTGTTAGGATTAAAATATTTTGTTTTCTTCTTTTTGTTTTAGTGTAAGTTATTAAATGAAGGCTTAGATATAAATGTTGCCAAATTTTATCATGTTTACAGTATTACAGTATGAATAAGAACGTATTTAGTATTACAAGGCTGTCTTAATCTTTTTGTTAGACAGAAAGCAGAAGACAGACAGAAGCAAATATTTTGTGAAATATAATAATAAAAGCTTCACGCTGTATCCCGAACATAGAAGGGTAGGCAGAGGGAACCGTAGGTGTCTAGTGTTAAGACACTCCGTACCCACTTTCAACCATTCGAGGTATTGCGTGGCGGAGCTCAACACCACATTTTGTCTTGTTGCCAGAGCGAAGAAAATGAAAATTATACATATATATATATATATATATATATATATATATATATATATATATATATATATATATATATATATATATATATATATATATATATATATATATATATATATATATATATATATATATATATATATATATATATATATATATATATATATATATATATATATATATATATATATGTATGTATATATATATATATATATTTATATTATACCAGGTTAAAATAGTTCGTATTACGCTTATACTTAGAAACCAAAAACCGAAGGATAATTTGTTAAGAGTTATCTTGTAGCTATCAGAACTATGCAACGAAGCAATAAAAGGATATAGTAGTTTCTTTCAATTCAGCCCAGTATTGTTTCAGCTTCAGAAAAGAGCACACGGAATGGAACAGCTACTGTATTACTTATTTTAAATCTATATATTATATAGTAAATTTTTGCTTTATCGTAAGTTCGATCCAACTTTTGTCAAACGTTTTTTGAAGTTATTCTTTACAGGATGATGTAATGTTAAATTTGAACTTAGTAATTACTTTTCACTTTCCAGTAAAACTAAGTAGTGTTGTAACACTAAGTTATCTCTCTCTCTCTCTCTCTATTATTTAAAAATCCATTAAAAAAAGACCAAAAAGAGAAAAAATAAATTACATAAAACATTCTAACACAGAAGATAAAATTTACACCGCAATGATAATCGCGATCCCGATGTTAATAACTTTGGAAGGTCGTATCTCATTGCCTTTAGATCGATGACGGTTACATCGGCCCTACGATTAATATTCAGGATTAAAGATTATTCAAACAGATGGCTTTCATGCATTGTGCTTTGAAAAGCTTCTAAATTATATGATTTTAAATCTTTTTTAATTAATCTAGATTTAAATTCAAGATTAAAAAAATATGAGGCCGTCATAGTAAGCGCAACGGGTGTGGGTTCGATTTTCTCTCGGTTGGATGAATTAAATATGTTTTTAGCTCTGGTAAGAAATATCTAAGCAAACAACAAATAATTCGTGAAGAACGATGCAAGTACAGTCTACGTTGAAGTAGATATATAATGTCTATTATAATTTCTGGTATAAACGGAGAGAATTCACTAATGTACTGATTAGTGGCAGGTTATTCCACTGTCTTTTCTTTTTTTGATATTTCTTTAAGGATTCAGTTCGAAATAAGGTACAAGTACAAGTTCATAATCTGACTCTATAATTATCAAATTTTAAACAATAATTTACTAAATGTTTGCGTATAGTATTGTTTATTAGTAACAAAATTAATAAATATATTCACGCTATTTCTCACATACCTATAGTGAGGTAGACAAAAGGGATCTAGTGTTAAGACACTGTGTTCTCACTTTCTCGCAATTGTTGAGACACCATGTGTTGAGTAAAAAAATTACTTCACAAAGAAAATGGAATAATTCAATACCACTAAGTTGCAATCGAAACCACACCCGTCGCTATAACAGACAGGTGCTACGCAACGTAGATCTCTTGACCATTATTATTAAACTTTTGTCAACTATAATATGCACCTGTAATGTATATTTGAGCTATAAAAATAACCAATTTGAATATTTCTCACAAAAATCTATTATAATATATTCTATTTTGTTAGTGAAAAATCATTTTCCTGTGCAATATATATAACCTTCGCGATAGGAAAGCAAACTTCCGCAGGCCAAGAAATTTATGATATCGTAAAAAAAATAACAAAAAACACAGTACATTTGGCGAAATCGCTTTGAACCGATATATATATTTTTGGTGGGTATAATTTCTTTGAAGTTTGCCATTGGATTATGGAATTAGACTTAATTTTTAAATAACTTGTTTGAAACAACAAAAATAATTTATATAAATGGAAGAATGGATGAGAATGTTATATAATATATTTTTCCATTAAAGGTATCGGTGTCGAGTCGCATTACTCCGCCGTTGTACGCCATTAAAATTTTCTGTGTGGTTGGTCTTATTTTTCGTATTTGATTTTTGTTTTTAAAGTTATACATACGGATAGCTGTAGCATATATTTATTGAGTTCTGTAGTATTCTTCAAAAGAATTCAATTACTCCTCATCGCTATAGGGATATTATTCCTATTTTTTTTGATACTGGACGATTGATGAAAAAATAGTAAAAACTACTATGTATAAAATAATGTATAAAATAGTTTATTTTATTATAAAAAAATGACTTTTTTTTCATTTCTTTTAAACTAAAAAGTAATCCTGTCTCTTGATAATTTTGATAAATAGGCAATGGTCCATAACATTGATTGTTAATTCAAATATATAATTAATAAGTGTACGAGCTTATTTTATAATTAATAAAAGCTTAAAAGCTGGACTTTTAATATACGAACTTGCAAGTACACAATCTTCTTGTAAATGTTATTATGAAGTATATTCCCCTCAAATGGAGACCCTAGTGTGATGATGATGATATGATGAGCCATAATCCTTGTTAGGTATCACATACAATTTATTGTACTTATACGAAATCGAATAGTACATTCAAAATCCTTCAAAACTATATATTAATATAACTTAATTAATATAGATACTTTTAATAATTCATTAGTACATAAACAGATAAATAGGTTCCGTACCGTATTATAAAAGTATTATTAATATAGAAAAATTTATATGTTTTTGTTTCCAAATTTGCCCTAAATTATGGTGCCTTGACAACTCAATGGTTGCTTAATTAATTATTTTCATTTTGCCGCTCTTAAAAGATGTGCAATGTTTTTAATTCGAACGGAAAGTGAAGAACAGAGTATATTTATACAATACAAGCTTAATGCTGATAAAAAAGGATTGATTGTATTTACTGTGAGAAATGAACCCATAACCAGATAAAGTAGCAGTGTCATTAAGTTATACATCTTTATTTTAAATACAATACTTAAATAAATTTATTTACTTAATATATTATTTTGTAAGTAACTAATAAAGTAGGCGAAAGTTAAATAATACGAGTAGAAAAGCTTTTAAACTAAAAGAACATTCACAAGGTAACAGCCGTAACTTCATAAGCTCGGACTATCAATCCGTATTTTGATCTTCCATATCCATTTATTAAGTTCAATCAGTGGACATATAAAGCTCGTGATATAAAGCTTTTGATGTGAAAACGGTTCAAGTTATGAGATAGTTGCTAATAATAAACAACAATACATTATATTAATGTATAAATTTTATTTCATTGTTTTTGTTTGCTGTAGATTTTAAGTAACTATTTATTCTATTACAATAGATATTTGTATCAAATAGACAGACTTCACGCCGTTGAGCACCGATACTAAACACGCAGTTACTCAAATACAGAAATAATAAAAATTACTAAGATAAATTCTCCCTACGTGCGGGATAAAGCGTGAAAACGTGAAGCTATACGCGTAAAGCTATATTTGTAATAAAAAATATTTCTCTGTTAAGAATGTCTCCCATTTTTTATCTTCCAACTTCGATTATCTATAAGCCGAACTTAATATTACACCAAAATAAAACAATTCATTTGGTTAAATATAAAGTCAACTTAATAATAATGCCTCGTTGAAATCTACACAACTATCTAAAAACAAACGGTTGGCAAAAAATCAATCACTCGCACCACCCACAATCTCGTTCAATTTATCTTCAATAAAATATTAAGGAGCCTATATCACCCTTCAAATAACCTTTGGTCGGCAATCATATGGGAAATAACGTCAAAATACGCGTGAACATTTAAAATACGCGTTATCATTTATTAACGTAACGACGCTTTTTATAGAGTGCTTTGTCAATATCTAAAGTAATAAAAATTTAGGAGCTTTTCTTTTATAAGTCTCTTTTTTTGTTTTTATGACACCGTCTTAACTAAGATGCGAGTATTGTCAAACATTATGGTTGGCAGTTCGATATCCATTCAGAGGATTTTGTCTAAGTGAAGGTAAATTATACTAATTAACCAAAAACAATTGTGTAACCGATCTTCTTAATTAGCAGGAAAAGAAGAAAACAGTAATAAAAAAAAATTGTCTATGTAACATAATGCTATATTAATATACTATGTTATATATATATATATATATATATATATATATATATATATATATATATATATATATATATATATATATATATATATATATATATATATATATATATATATATATAAGGAGTTTGTATGCTTAAGTGCGCTTATCTCATGAACTACTGGCTCAATTTGATTTTCTTTTTGTTATAATACTTACATTATACATCATGTTAATCGTTTCGACGCAAACCACTCTCTGTCAAAAATAGCATCATATGTTGTAACTTACAAATAATAAATAATAACAAAAACAAACAGAAAAAAAAATGTTGTTAATAATATAGAGAATAAAAAAATAACAGCTCTCAGTTATTTCCACTTAACCATTCGAGCAAAGCTGCTACTTAAAGTTAGTTATAATATACATAAGCTCCTAAAACTCCTTATAAAACATGAAATTCATTCTTTGATAACTGTTATTATACATACAAACAACTTATTAGTTTTTACGATCAATAAAATTTTATTAAGACCTTAGTACTATACAATATTCATATTATCGTCTATATTGGCTATATAGCGTACAAATTAACACTTTATCCCACATATAATATGACAAGCAGTCTGTTCTGTGCTTTCCGATGAAATTCGATCGAATTGGACAGTGTGTTGGGTTCCGGGAATTAAAAACAAATTATTTCCCCAAGCAGGAATTGAATCCATATTTAACGATTTTACAGTCAGGCACTTTTATACTATGGCACGATGGGCACATAATGTCTGAACTGACAGACAGACCCCCAGAAGGTAAAAAAAATAATTTAATAATTAAAAATTTTAAAATGTTGGTCATTGCAGCTTGTGGTTAAGCTTTGCATAATATAATGTGTATTGTTTTTAATTAAAAGTAAGTTTAGGCTAAAGCGCTTACTAAACAAAAATATTTTAAAATTATCTTATTTCATAGGAAGAAGTTTAAGCTTCTTTTCACTGTGCAAATATATTGACATATGAACATTCCCATAAATTTCGTCATATTAAATATACAAGTCTTAAAAAAATACTTAAAGATGCAAAAATTAACACAGTGGGATTTGAACCCGCGCCCCATTGAAAAATAAAGCATTTAGAAATTTTGACTCAGCTTGATGAAGAACGCATAGCTTAGTGGTCAGACCGCTTGGAAGGTTTCCATAAGGCGCAGGTTCAAATCCTGCTGCGTTATAGTTTTATATGTTTTCTTTGTAAGTATTTTTTGTATATTATACAAGCTTATTATAAAAATATTTATACAAGTCTTTAATTACTGTTAGTAAAATTAAATAATTCTAACCTCCCTTTATATACTCTGAGAAATTGATAAGAAATGAGCCTCCCTCAAAGAGTTTACTTTTATTTGAAATGAAAATGAGTGGCTCAAAGCGTATCATTGCTTAACGATACAAACGAATCTAAGGGCTTTTGAAATTTTTATATTAGAATGCTCTCTTTAGAATGCTGTAGAATGATCTCATAAATATAGATAAAAATAGATTAAATTCTTTACATACATACATACATATATCTTACATACATAAATGTAGTTATACGAACACTACAAAATGTAGTAAAGGTTTGACTGTTATCGCAATGGTCCTAGGTTCGATTCCCACTCGTGGAGAATTACTTATTTCATTTCCTGGTACTGTGTGTAAGTGCAGCGTTAATTACGTAACTCAATAGGCAATTTCTCGAAAATTGGACGAGAAGTGGGCTTAACAGCAAGTTCTCTCTGGCTATATACGAGGAAAGCCAAAGCAAAAGCAAAGATTAACAATAGTAAACTAAAGCTACCTTAACCCTACTAAACCTCTTATAGGTAACCATAGGCTTGGCTTCGCTTACACAATCAAGAATATAAAAAAATTTGTAGTGCATAGAATAAAATTAATATAATGAAAATACTACTAAAAAAAAAGAAAATTAACGTACATAAAAAACTACATATTACATATTATGTTGTAAATTTGTAGGAAATTATTATAAAAATAATATGCGCTAGATAAAGCAATACAAACACTTTTGATTTTTGATTTTAAATCCGTAAATAATAAAATAATTAAATTTTATTAATAACTTAATTTAATTTTTTCTAATAAGAAATGAGATCTCACTTACGTAAGAAACTATACGTGTTTAACTAAACGTGTTTTACTAAACTATACGTGTTTTTATATCACACACTTATCTCAATACTTAGCTCCAGAATGAAAGTGATATAGCAAAAAAAAAAGAGATACATCATAAGATAGAATTTCTCACTTATTCCGGCAATAAGTTAGTAAGTAATTTAAAAGCCTTACCATATATTCACATTTACATACACACATACGAAGAGATGAGGCGAGAATACACTTTAAAAATATGCAGAGAGGCATAAACTTTTACAATAATCAGATACCACCCCAGTGGTTTGAATCAAATCTCACTAATGGAAGTACATTACTCGTACACACATTGTTCGAGCCTCCCCTGTCGAGTTGCGTTCAGTATATAATAAAAAATATTAAAACTATAGAATCCGACACTTATATAACGGTTCAAATTACGGCTTGTGGAAAATCTTGAAATAGATATGAATGCAGTTTTAGTTATATGGAAATTGTTAAAGGGATCGTTTGTTCCTTCTATATATTTGGATTTTGTATAGTTTTAAATTATAACATAGATAAAGAATAGATTTCTTAGATATATTATACTGTGTAGTATAATAGTGGCTCTAGACGGTCAAATCCCGCTAGCGTTCAAATGATTATGTTTTACTTAAGTATTTTTTCTATACTTAGTGTGTATTAATACTTTAAAACAAATCAATAAAATATATATTTATTTTCATGCTTCATTTTAATTTTTTATTTATTATCCTGCATAGGCAGTAGGAGTAGGATCTGCAAAGAAATTTATTGTTAGGAAACTGTGTTCTCCGTTTTTCGTTATTAATGTTAATAATAATAATAATAAGATTAAAATATATGGACACTTGTCTAGAGTTATAGTTTAAAATAAAAAATAAAATTATTAAAATACTCGTGATCCCAATTTTTGACATTGCTAGTAACAAAATAATTGTTAACTCAATACATTTATTGAAATAACTATTCTTTCATATAGATAAAATAATAAAAGTAATAGTTACTCATGGCTAAGTTTTTAACGCTTTGAAAATTTTGCAAACTCTGAGGAGGAAGTCTCGCCGGTATTCTTCTTTTTCTTCGGAGGCTATATAAAAGTTCTACGTTAAAAATATATATCAGCATCGTTTAGAACTTTCGTTTGAGACTAACAACGCGCGTTACGTTTGATGTTTACAGTTCTTTTGGATGGAAACTATTAATTTTTTTTTTTTACGTTTTCTCCGAGTTTTGAACTCTGGATTACGTTCGTACTTTATAAATATAAGTATGAAATATGAACTTTATGTACTTAATTTTAGTTTTTTATTCGATTTCTAAATACTACTATGAATATTAAAATTATAAAAAAATAATTTAAAAAATTCGGTCGTCTGTCGTGTAAACGATCCCCAGTAAAGGAAGGATGACCTGCTTGACAAATGCAATATATATATATATATATATATATATATATATATATATATATATATATATATATATATATATATATATATATATATATATATATATATATATATATATATATATATATATATATATATATATATATATATATATATGGCTTGCGGGAGCCCGGACTCGAGCACCATCCATATCGGGCCTGAGCCAGCCGTTAAGTCGGAGAAGTTCAGGTACCTTGGAGCCGTTATGCATGAGTCTGAAGGCATCGACCACGACATCCATGCCCGTATAAACGCTGCCTGGGCCAAATGGCGTGAGGTCACTGGTGTAGTCTGCGATAGGAGAATATCGCCCAAGCTCAAGGGACTGACATACAAGAGCATTATCCGACCGGTTCTTTTATACGGCAGCGAATGTTGGCCAACATTATCTCGGTACACTCAGGAGCTTCACGTCACGGAGATGAAGATGCTGAGATGGATGTGTGGCGTTACACGGTCCGACCGCATACGCAACATATTCATTCGAGGTAGTCTTGGGGTCCGTGACGTAGCGGATAAGCTCCAAGAGCGTCGCCTGAGATGGTATGGCCATGTTATGCGCCGATCCGAGAACTATGTCGGAAGGAAGTGCCTTGACATGTCTGTCCCTGGAGTTAGACCACCCGGACGCCCAAGGAAGCGATGGCTGGATGTCGTGACACAAGACATGAGAGCCAATAGATTGTCCACTGAGGATGTTAAAGACCGTGCAAAGTGGAGTAGGCTTAGTCGGAAGGCAGACCCTGGCAAAAGCCGGGACTAATGCCAAGAAGAAGATATATGTATATATATATATATATATATATATATATATATATATATATATATATATATATATATATATATATATATATATATATATATATATATATATATATATATATATATATATATATATATATATATATATTTATATATATATATATTTATATATATATATATATATATATATATATATATATATATATATATATATATATATATATATATATATATATATATATATATATATATATATATATATATATATATATATATATATATATATATATATATATATATATATATATATATATATATATATATAGGCGTATAGACACTATTTATTAACATAAAAATACTTTAACTTTCTTTATATTATTCATTTCTACATTTTAACTACACAAGACAACACAATATATGACATATATGCATTATACATAACCCCAAAGAAGGATTTCAACCCATAACTACTGTATAGACAATCACAGAGCCCCAACCGCCACTTCGAGTCAGTTTAATGGTGTCCCATTATGTTATTGGAGCATCATTGTAAAACTGACAATTTTGTTAAAAAATATAAAACCATACAATGTGAAAGACATTTTAATTTCGATAATTATAAGATATTTAACTTAATTTAACCTATGAAGAATGAAGCAATGAAAACTAATTACAGCGGTCTACCCGAAATAAGCTTTCAAGGGAAGCGTCTAAATCATTTTGTTTAGATTCGTTCGGTGTTATTGCCTAAATTAGTTCACATTTTACGAATTCTGATTATAATTTTGTTGGAATGCTAGAAATGAATTTGGCTTTGTTTACGTGAAATCATCTATGCTCTATTTACATACATTTATTTGTAAAAGAAAAAACAGTTTGTTATAAGTGTCCGTGTCTTATGAGTTAAACGGAATTGTTACACGATCACTTTGTGTGTTCTGTTTGTCTGCCTGTTGGTTTGCGTGTCTGTATGTTAATCTTTCGAAGCTGTGCATTTACGGAGCACATTAACCCAATCGGTCACTTTATATGTATACTATATGCATAATATAATATAGCGTGAAGCTTAAAAAAGGATTAAATAATAATTACCGTCTCTAGGTGCGGCTGCAACACTAATATTTAGAAATCCTTAAATTGTATTAGTCTAACCTATATATGTTCTTTAATTATTAAATATAATTAATGTTTTATTGACTATTTTAAAGACTACTAGAGCTACTAGAAACATATACACTACCACAGGTGATAAATATGTAACAATTCCTAACATTTCTCGCTTTCCGTCCAAATTGAAATATTGCGTGCTACGAGGCAGTGGTATAAATCATAAAGGAAAATAATTGTTGCGTCCGTTTTCGCGAAGGAAAATGACTCGAGAACTGAGTTATCTAATTTTTGTGGGTTACCTTGAAAAAAGAGGAAAAGGTTATATGGATATTATATTAGAATTCCGTAACACATTAGGAAAAAAGAGTTCACATTGTCTCCGTCTGTTTGTCTGCCAATATATATAAACTACATTTTCCGAAATTGGGTAGAGGTATCAAACTACGCAATCAAAAGACCTTTTATACTTAGTTTTTGCCGCACTTTAGCTCCATTTTCGGCAATATTATTAAAAAATAAAATAAGTATGTATGACTATTATAACTATATCTACACACATCATCATATCTTGCATTTTGCTTGAAAGCACGGGGACATTACAACATTTGCGTTGAGTTGAAGCGACACAGCGTGAGGCTATAAACGTGGTGGTTTGTTTTTTTGGGTTTTTTGGACAAGATTCCCACATGATCTCTGGCTCTAGATAAAGCTCTGCCAAAGGAATCAAGATAACGAAAAGAAGATTATTTGATTGTTTCAATTAATTCAATTCAAAATGCCCTTTAAATTTTTATATTTAAGATTGAATGAATGTTTTCTAGATATGGTTAAAATGATTTCTTTGGACTGAAACAATGTCTGGACTGCTATAAGTACATTTATCAATTTATTTTTGTAAATAGGCAAAAATCTAGTAGTATAAAGTTAAGCTAAACATATATTGATTAGAGGTAAAGCTCAAAGCTACATTAAACAAATAAATAGCCATAAGCCTAATGTGACATATACTATAATCATAATTATCATCATCTCAAAATTTATTACGCTCACTGCTGGACCTCCTTCAATTATCTCCATGCTACCACGATGATCGGTTCCGCGCTACCCGCGTCTAGTGGCTTCCGGCGACCTTGACCAGATTATCGTTCCACCTAGTAGCCCCTACTAGGGGACAGGCCCCCGCCTGCCCACCGAATGTCGTTCGGTTCGTGGTCGCCATTGGAGAACTTTCCGCCCCAACCACCATTGGCTCTCTTCATTATGCGTCCAGCTAACTGCTAATGCGAGCAATGCCGGTTAGTTTTGCTCTTCTATGTCATTTACGGCTTTCACATATAATATGTTATATCTTATATATATAACATATTATATGTACTTTAAGCTTATATCATATTTGTATTTAAATGAATATAAAATCAATGGATACTAATGATTGTTTTATTGGCTTAATCAATGCTACCATTGTTCCGACTTTCGATAGTGCATATGAAGGATTGAAGTAACACACAATGGTTTTAATTGGAAGTGCTTGACAAATGTACTAGTATTTATACAAAATTGATTCGCAAAAAGTTTCTAGTGCTATTAGAACAAATAGGTTGCATAGGTATATAGATTAAAAAATATTTCCTGTCAACTGTCAAATTATATGACTTTGACAGCGTACTGACAAAGGTTAGGCAGAGGAAACCTAGTGTTAAAACACTTCGTTTCCGATTTTCCTCCATTTTGAGACGTTGCATATTGAGTGGCGAATCTCAACGCCGCGCTTTGTCTTGTTACCAGAGCGACGATATGAAAATAATTCATTCACCCCGAGTGGGAATCGAACTAACAACCACTGTGTACAGTCACATCAATATTTTGGAAACGGTAGAATTTTTAAAGTAAACTGTCTTCGTCTATCATCTATTTCAGTTTGCCTAGCGACAAGCCAGTCATTCTATACCAAAATGTTATACAATTTTGTAGTATATTAAACATATATTTAAACATACTTAATATTAAATCACACGCCTTTCTTCGAACGAAAATTGTCTGTTTAAATATTTATAATTGAGCACACAGTGTCCGAATATAAATAGAAAATATAAATATAGATGTGTGTAACATTAACCTTATATAATATACCGGGGTTACGATATTTTAGATACAAAAATATATTTTTAATATTCTGTAATTATTTTCCAAAGAAATTAAGTGTCTTATTACTAACGCAGAGACCATTGAGGTGCAATGGGGTAGCATCTGACTGTAAGCGAAGCGGGTTCGATTCCCACTCGGGTGATATATTAAAAGTTAAGTTTTAAAATATAATTAGTAAAATTAAAGTATATATATATATATATATATATATATATATATATATATATATATATATATATATATATATATATATATATATATATATATATATAGCTTCACGCTGTATCCCACATGTCAGGCAGGCTTAGCAGAGGAACCGTAGGAACTAGTGTTTAGACACTCCGTTCCCCGCTTTCCGCATTTCGAGACATTGCGTGTTGAGTGGCGGAACTCAACGCCACGCTTATTACGCCTTATTACCAGAGCTAAGAAAATGAAAATCATTCATTCTCCCCAAGTGGGAATCGAACCCACAAACCGTCGCGTAAAACAAAAGTATTCTGGCAATTTCTCGAATTAGACAAGAAGTACAATAACTAAACTAGTGTCTAACCTGCTGTGCGGGATAAAGCGTGATTCTGAAAAAAAAAGATTACATAGTAACATATCAACTAGTAACACAATGAGCGGTTTATTAAATTTTAAATCCACAGATCCCCACTTACAGACCCATCAATACGTATTGGGGTTAAACTGCGCTGTTATGAAACCGCCTTTGTAGGGGGAATGAGCGTAGCCTATATTGTCTGCCTGTCTAATGACGATTTTATAACATCGGTATAGACCTGTGTATGTGCATTCATCTTTCTGTTTTTTCTGTTAAAGTAGTTGTTTTCGTAACTTATAATTATAATATTAATAATATAGTTATATAATAATTGGTATCATAATTAATAGCAGAAATAGAAGACGTTCTTTAAATATTGATTATATATATATATATATATATATATATATATATATATATATATATATATATATATATATATATATATATATATATATATATATATATATATATATATATAATATTATTATTCTAACATACTGAACATACTACTGTTTCAGTAATGAATGCTTAAGCAAATAACTTGAAATTTTACCAAACTTTTGTTTTACGAATAAATTCTATTTTTTTCTTCTTCCTCTACTCTCTTCTCCATATTTCTTCGTAAATTAAAAAGCTTAATAGCATCAGTTAATTATGCCAGCCCCAAAGCCTATGACATAATTAAAATTGCTTGAAATTTTCAACGGAAATTCAGGAATTTGCGAATGGTTTCATGTTGGTGCACGCATGTGCACTAAATTTTGTCATAATGTTGACTTTACTGACTTTGATTTAGTGGAGAAAAGGCTATACAAAATGGACAGGTTAATTAAGTTAAGTTTTTTGCTGAATACACAGAGAGAGTAGAGAAAGCGGGACGTTTGGTGTGTTTAGTGACGTAACTTAACGCCGCGTTTAGTTTCACCTTTGCGGGAAATTGAAAATAATTTGGATAGAACTTTTCGACCAATCGGGAACCTTCAACCACAGCTTTTATAATAAGACGCTGTCCCACTGCGCCACGATGGCTTTTAAAGTAAATGTTTGTAAGAACAATACAAATAAAGGTAAAACTATTTTTATTGAAACTATTATACCGCATTTTGAGCTTGCTCACTTTTTGATATATAGTTTTAGGGATTTAAATTTCCTTAGAAGGATTGAAAAGATATTCCTACAGCGTTTACATCAGACGAAATAAAATAAGTTTCGCCATCTAATGATCTATGTATATATTTAAAGTAACCTATTCCAAATAAAAAATTTGAAAAAAAAAATAAAAGCTCTTCTGTATATAATAATTGAATTGAAACTTTTCCATATATCTACGAGTTGTACTTTATAATAGTCGTGTTAGAATTAAAACAGTGACCGTTTGTCAGAAATCCTAACAGAAGAACACAAACGTGACATATAATATTGAATTATTAAATAATTTCCGGTAAATCCAGAGTTCGCCCATTGTTTTAAGCTAGCTGACCACATTACAACGCAGCTCTAATTGGATTTAATACCTTGTTGTATACTTTTTTGAGCTTTCATTTTGTATGCTTAAATCAAATTTTAAATTCACTCGCCATAATGTAGGCTGTGAAATAATATATTATATTTAAGTTGTAGAGGATCGTGAAATTTTACATTTTATTTTAATCGATTTATCTGTTTCTGGTTTGTTTTAACCAGATCATAATTTTTCCACTATTGACCAGATTTTTTAAATCATATTTTTTTTTATTTATACTCTACATATATTTTTTTTTATTTTTTAATTAAATTTTGGAATACAAAAAATAATTTAGAATGTTTTTTAATAAGAATCATTAAGTCTCAAGATTAGAGCTCACAAAGGAAAGGAAAGGAAAGGAAAGGACGAAACTCCACGTAGACATCACAGATTTCTTTTTTTTTATATTTCAATAACATTACATAAGAACATATAAAATTGATGTAAAAAAATACATATAAAACTGAATAACTACTATCGCAATAACAACATCGCTAATATATAATATCTCTCTTCTTCTTCTTCTTCTTCCTGGCATTAGTCCCGGCTTTTTGCCAGGGTCTGCCTTCCGACTAAGACCAATCGGTCCATATGAGTGGCGAAGTGGTTTTTTGTGGAGCGATTGCCATCTGACCTCCAAACCCATTACTGGGAGAAACCAGGAAAGGAAAGGGAATAAGAGGCAGAAAGACTTGGAATATAGGGGAGGGACACCACTTACATGGATTGGATCGGGTTATGAAAGTGGTGGCTCGAGGTCCCGGGGTCGCGTACCCGTATGCCGGAAACCAAATATCGGACAGATAATTGGCTAGACACCCTCTGAGATGGCTAGAGAGAGATACTGCCAACTGCGATATTGCCAACTAGAGAGAGATACTAATATATATAATATCTCTCTAGTTGGCAATTACATTCATAGTGGAAATAGAAGAATTTCTGACTGACTGAATCAAATTGTTTTCCAATATTAAGAAAAAAAACACTGGTTTAGGTAAAAATCTTTAAAGGAAAATGGTGTAATTTTTTTTGAGTGAAAATAAATATATCGTTTTGGTAAATACATTACACTGTTTTCCTTTAAAATATTTTTTTATCATTGCGAGACTAAATTAAGGATTGGGTTGGCGAGCGAACCGAGCAAGGAGCGACATTAGATTGTATATTATAAATATATTCCAATATAGTGCCTTCCGACTCCACTTTATTTACCTTACACAATTAAGAAAATGCATATAAAAATACTTAGATAGATTAAAACCTTAATACAATATATGCTTTGTCACGCATTTTCCGTTTTTGGCAGGAGAGAAAGGAACCTAGTGTTAAGACACTCCTCTCCAATATCTTTGCAAGCTCAACGCCGAACTTTGTCATCAATTTAAATATATATATATATATATATATATATATATATATATATATATATATATATATATATATATATATATATATATATATATATATATATATATATATATATATATATATATATATATATATATATATATATATATATATATATATATATATATATGTATATATATATATAAACTTTTTAAATACACTTACATACACACATACTGTAACTAATGGTAGTTTCCAAGTCATACAACTATTATAAGATACATAAGTTAGTTCTGCGAACATTCCACGGCCGCGGTTCTATTCAGATGTTGACAGTTTTGTACCACTTTATAAGTAGTTTCTAGGTCAAATGGATACCCTAGACTAAAACAGACTTTCTCCGCTATTTAAGACGCCCTAAGCGCTTTATGTTATAAACATATCGTGTGTGATGATAAAAGTTTGTTTATAAGTTCAAGTTGGAGCTTTTAAACGGTTTCTTAGAATGTGAGGCTAAACATTTACTTTGAATGAGGTGTTATTAGAATATATGTAATGCATATATGTAAATAGAATATATTTTGGTATATATTATTTAGGAAATTCACATATAATTTCATAGAAAATGCGACAAAAACTACGCATATATTTAGTCTTAGAAGATTGTTATATTTTGTTTTTTCCTTTGATATTTATTTCAGCTTGATATCTCTATGTTATCATAAAAAATATCGTGTTGAGAGTGAGTTAAGAGCTCACCCTCCTTTTTAGGTATGGCACCTACCAAAAAACACAAAAAGCCTACACAACCTAGTACGCTATTACAAGTATTATGAATATTTATAATTAAAATTAAAAAAAATTGTACGTATTTAATTTACTAATGTACAGTGAAATCAAAACAACTAAAGAAACTCCCAACTAATTTAACTACAAGAGTATAATAGCGATCTAAAGAAACGGTTTCGTTCACATAAGAGGCGATCACAAGCCGAATTTAAGTGCTGTAAGAATGTAAGTAACGATGTAGAATAAAGAAGTCTTGGAAACAATAAATTTTCCAGCTTAACTAAATCTCTTTAGAGCCATTCACTATGATATGGTACGAAGAATTCAATTTCAAAATCAAAATACTTGAAGCGGGGCTAAAGCGTTCACTATTTATTATGTGACATGTTGGATATCATTTTGTAGCCTCACGTATCCGTTTCATTTAGATAGATAGATAGAATCGGAGAGAATAGAGAACGGAGTGTCTTAACACTAGGTTCTTTCTGCCTACCTTGCTGTGCGCGAGATACAGAGTGAAGCTAAAAAAGAAAGAATATATACATTGGGCGAGACACTTCCTTTACTTTTAGCCTATTTAAGAGATATCGTGAGGTGCATTTAGACCGCGTCTATGAAAGCGATTGTTGTGAGGTCGATTTTCACTCGGGTGTATAGATATTTTCTTTTCGTCTCTCTGCTCGATAACCGCAGCGTTGAGTTTCACCACTCAATCTCAATATTTCAAAAACTCTGCGGATAATGGGAAACAGTTCCCTGGTACTAGATTCCCTCTGTTTGTCATACAACATTCGTGAACTGACGTGAAGGTATATTTATTAGAGAACCAAACTCGCGCTTTATCACACACAGACCGAGGAAAAAAAATTATACATAATATGATGAAAATAATTTAACTTCTTTGTTTATATAAAGCACATATTATATATATATATATATATATATATATATATATATATATATATATATATATATATATATATATATATATATATATATATATATATATATATATATATATATATATATATATATATATATATATATATATATTTAAATATTTTCACAAGTACAATCACATCTCCGAGTTTCGAAAAAATCTTAAGTGGCTACCAATTTGTCTTCGCCGGAATACTCACATTCTCACTCAAGTCAACTTTACCAATTCCTTCTCTAATAAATCCGTCCTCAAATGGAATTCCTTGCCATTAACCATCAGACAGTCCAAAATTTACATACTTTTAAAAAGAGGCTAAAAGATTATTACCGATAGATAGAATGTGAATTTTAAGTAGTGCTAACTCACATTGATTATGTATATGTATGTATGTAGGTATATATGTACGTATATATATATATATATATATATATATATATATATATATATATATATATATATATATATATATATATATATATATATATATATATATATATATATATATGTCAATTGTGTCTATATATCTATCTATTAGTATTGATACATCTATTAGTAAGAGATTGTATTTATATATCTATCTATTATTATTATTATACTAAGAGATTATATCCGTTATATCTTATTGGTGGACAATAAAGAATATTTTACTTTACTAGGTGTATATAGCTTTTACTTAACGATTTCTACTGTTCATTATTAATGATAAACGAGGTTATTTGTAGTTAAATGTAATATAGGGTTTTATAACACCATTAGTTGTGACAAATATGTCTATTACATGAAGTGGGTCATTCATTTATAAATCGATAGTAAAAACGAAATAGCGTTTAATTTTTCATACGACACGATTTTACATTTCAACGTATTATTATATACTTGACATTATTATATACTTGGCTTGATAGAAATGACCTAGTGATTAGGCACTCCGTTCTCCGCCTTCTGCCCAATTTTGGAGATACTGCGTTAGGAGTGATGGAATTCACATGGAACAGTATAGGCCATAGGCCTAGGGAACCCTATGGGATAATTTCTGTTATGCTCTGTTCTACGGTAATAGCATTTCGAGCGTGCCAGTTGAGCACAATGCACTTCGCCAATGTCACATTGTATGGAGAATACACGAAGGAGAATGTACAGTGAAAAGATAACGAGTTTTACACAATAATAGAATACATGTAAAAAGAGATCCAGTAAAAATTCCTTCACCTACAATAAATTAAACACATCATAATTACAATATGCATACATAATAAAATAGGTAATAGGTAAGTATATTAGGTAAAAGTCAATTTTTATAACTAATACTTCCCATTGTCCTACAGTTTACAGATTCTTCTACTATTTTTGAGCTCGACTTGCACTTGACCGATTTTTTATTTTTTTTTAAATTTAATTATTATTCATAGGTTTAGAAAATTAAATTTTCGTATATATAGTAAGCTAAGTCACTCTCTTACTTTTAACGTGAATGTTATAATTGAAGCTTTGTGTAATCTATCTACAAAAGACCACTTGAAATGAAAAGCTTCATCCTTTTAAATTCTCGCGTCACAAAAGACTACACACATTAGATTTCAGTGTTTGGGTGGATTACTAAAGGGGTATTCATTTACATACGAGTAGAAGTATCTACCTTTACTTTATTTAATATTTATAAACCAAAAAATTCAATAAATTTTGTTACAGACATTTTCAATTTCATTGCCAATTTCATGAGAGTCAATCAGAATCACTCACATATATAGTTTCTTTGTAGAATGTTTTTTTTTAGTAATAGATATATATAAATATATATATATATATATATATATATATATATATATATATATATATATATATATATATATATATATATATATATATATATATATATATATATATATATATATATATATATATATATATATATATATATATACATATATATATATATATATATATATATATATATATATATATATATATATATATATATATATATATATATATATATATATATATATATATAATTTGATTATGATAAATTTGATTTAGAATCATGTGTATACTGTATAAGTGAAGAATATACTTGTATAGAGTTACAAGACTGAAAAAATATTAGATAATGTTACATATATATATATATATATATATATATATATATATATATATATATATATATATATATATATATATATATATATATATATATATATATATATCTATACATACAAGTATTTTTTTTAAATTCGGCTAAGCATAAGTTAAATCAAAAGGTATTATGGCCAGTATGCTACAATATTGGAAATATTCAAAATATTTTTCTTATGTTATTTATACGCAAGAAAAATATGCTTTTAAGCTAAGTCATATATCATTCTACTTTCTCTATCGTTCCAAATAGCTTCTGATTACAACATTCACAACAAATAACAATAAGTCTAGGATTTTAGGTTATTAACGAGAGCTAGGCAGCTTATCCGAACAATAATATCGAAACTATTTGCACTGTAATCAACGACTTGGTTACAATCGGCTCGTAATTTGCGGTCGTTGGATAATTGTGCCAGCGCTTAGGTAATTTGCGAGTGCTTAGAATGCTTCATTAGAGAAATAATTCAACTCATAATTCTGATATATGACGATTTATGGTTATATTTTGTTACAGAACGAGCATTTTTATGTTTCATTACACTAATTTGGGCAGAAAATGGGATGTTTGATAAAAATATGCTAAAATTGGGGTTTGACTGGATGACGAAAATGGTGACCGTACCTTATGGCGTACGTAGAGAGGCCTACGTCCAGCAGTAGACTGTTATAGGCTTATGTGATGTGGGGTTTGAATATTTCAAGTAGTCAATAGGATAATTGATGAGATATTGCACAATGCCCAATCTTTTACTAAGTAACATTATCTGGTATATGATTTTATTATTTAAAGTTATACATTATTTAAATGAAATCTTTTTAAAAACTAGTTTTTGTATTGTATGTAATCAATCTACTTGTATAAGAGTATACAATTAAAAAAAAATAATTTGATCTATTTTATTTCTTACGTAAAGTATATTTAATAACGTTAAGTTAGTTTGTGTATTTTGACATTCAAGATATAGCTTTTTTTATTAGCTTCCAGCTGTTTCTTCAACGTAGCAAGTTAGGCTTACCTAATGTACCATTCTCCACTTTCTGAATTGAGTGCTAAGCAGAGCTGTGAATACAGCTCTGCTTAGCACTGCACTGCAGCACTGCAGTTGCTCATACCAGAGGAACTAAATGAAAATTATTCATCCTCCTGAACCTTGAACCAGCGTTTACAGTCAGGGGCTGTCCCACTGCACCACGACGGCAAATATTAAATCATTGATATACATTTGTGAGTATTTAACGTGTTAAAAGTATACAAAGTATATAACAAGTCAAATATCGTATTTGAGCACCCTTTGGGACAAATATATATTAATTTTATCAATATTGAAATACGTCTTCAATATTTTCTACCTTGTGGACATTAGCGAGATAAGAACGAAACAAATTACAAATTCGTTATATAAATTAACAACAAGTTCGTAAGACGACACTCGGGTGCGATAAGGCGTTTTAAATCAAATTATTTATTGGTAATTGTATCTGATATCTGCTTCATCGCATTAAATTACTGTTTTATCGTAATTGGGTAAAATATTATTCGTTAAATTCATCATTTAAATTTGTTTTCTGAGAAGAATTCCCATGAGATTCCATGGGTTTTAAATTCTATTGAATAATTCCGTGCAGGTAGGGTGTGGCATACGGAGAGCACGAAGAGCTCGTGGGGCTGGTGAGCTAATTATAGACTTAAGATGGTTCTTAAGACATTATCACTCACTTCTACTGTCTACTCACGGTGTCACATTTTGACTAGTCGCTGCTCGGAACTCTCCTTACATAAACTTTAGGATTTTTAATATATCACTTCCGTCGTATGCATATTTTATGCCAACTTTACGAAGTATTCTCATTATATATATATATATATATATATATATATATATATATATATATATATATATATATATATATATATATATATATATATATATATATATATATATATATATATATATATATATATATATATATATATACATAGAGTCCTACTTGCACGTGACCCATTTTTTTAATGTAATATCTAACTATAAGACAAATAAAAATCTAATAGATATTTTTACCTTAAATTTTGTATTATATTTTAATAATTATAACAAATTGTTTTATAGTAATATTTTGCTCATAATAACATTATATATTCATATCCGTTCACCTTTTTATACAAAAAGCAATAACTTTGAAGTAAAATTCCAGAAATAAACAAAAATATCGGCCCGTCATTTTTTCACAAAATCATCGGCATACAAAGGATATATATTAGATTCTTCGGTAGGGAAGGTCAAAAGGAATACTTAAGAGGAATCTCAATTACTTCATTTGACATTAATCCTATGGATAAGAAGCCCCTAGCCTAATGTCGCCTTCAAAAACTACTAACGACTACTTCTACTACTACTACTAACTAAGGAATTAATAACATTAGAATTGCTTAGGAAACTATCGATAAAATATAGAAAAATCACGTACTAATAATATAGAGGATCGCCTTTGATCACAATCAAGCTAGCGCAAAGGACAAAGTCGTCTAATCGGGTAATATAAAGCAAAAAGATGATTGCTGGAGTAAAATTGACTTTAATATAAAATAAAGACTTTATATGGAAATTAAAAAATTATGTTATTATGAAGATATATGGACGGTACCTAGTATCTTATTTCGTTAAGTTCGAATTTTTCGTACAGCTAAGCTAAGCTTTATCCGACGTTACGGGTTATATACTTGTCATTATATATATATATATATATATATATATATATATATATATATATATATATATATATATATATATATATATATATATATATATATATATATAATATATATATATATATATATATATATATATATATATATATATATATATATATATATATATATATATATATATATATATTACGGTGATTACGGATTGATTACGGTGTTTTCTTTTTAGTATGTAATAGCAATGCAAATCTCTACTAATGTAATCGTTCTAAGATATGCCTTATGAATATTTTGCTTTAAAACCATAATATTGGTATATAATATACATTACATACATATAGTTTAGTTGTCTATAGTCCTAAAATTGTTTTTAAAAAACGACCTATTGAATCGTTTAGTCTAGTCGTTGTATAAAATGTGGAATCAAACAAACTAAAACTAAAATAAACATTTAATTATGAATCTTAAGCCTACTTATAGTATTCTATACTTACTTTGGAAGCTACAAAAAATAGGAAAAGATACTCTATAAAATGTTACGTTATCGTAACTTGGTTAACTTAATGGGTACGAGAAAAGAGGAATGGGGCCGAAGCGCTGATCTATCGATTGTCGCTCTAATTTCGTTTAAAAGGTATCAGGGATTCTTTCCCCAATGTTTCCCGCTAAAACTCTGTAAGGGCGTAATTAAATATATTACTTTTAGTGCTCAGCTCTGGTAAATTATATGTACAGTATATAAGGTTATATGTAATATAATTTGCAGTGTAATTTGACCTTGTCATACAATTTGGCACTATCTGGTACGATCATTTTAGATTTAAAAACTTTTATTTAAAAGTCCAAATTACCAGCATCGAGTATTATAAAAATATTTTCTGGACAAAATAAAGAACTAGAAGTATGTTACCACAAGGCATACCAAAAACCTCAAAACAAAAACATAAATATCGTGAAAAAAGAACGAAGTTTGACTTCATCAGTTATATTACTGTTGAAACAGTGATGTTGAAAGTTGAAACATAATTGGTCCATGACTATGAATAAGAAGCTTTCTAATTTAGAAATGATAAATGCAAGGTTGATATTGCAATCCAAGATAATCTACAAACTTAAATTCAGATTGAGAATTCATAACTCATTCTAGCATCTGCATATTTAAGGGATCAGTTACAAAGCCTCGGCTGCAACTATACTGGGCTCTGCAGTTCTAAAACTTTAAGTATTCCCTGTGTCATAATTTTGTAGGTCGAGGTCTATGTGCTTTTTTCTCTTATAAAAGACATGGCGTTCTATGTTTAGAAACCAATTTTGTAACTAATAACACTTGTTATTTAAGTCGACATGTAGATAATTATGTAAATTTGATTACCGAACTTAATTTTAGCGACTTCTTATTTTGTTATCACTATGAAATTTGGCAATTTTATATAGTTCAAGTGTATATCAATAACATGGTATCATCGAACTGGTCTAAACCCTAAAGATAATCCATAGAGTTCGAGCTCGTAAAATTGATTGATCTTAATGAGGACTTGATGATGGCACTGAAACGTTTAACCCTTAATTGTGTTCATGACTTTTAAAAGGAATATTTTTTCTAAATGTTTATTCAAACGAATTTCGGAAACATAAAAATAAAAAAAAATTTAACGTACACAAATTTCATGTTTTACAGGTTATACAATTTTTATTATTTATATTTGAAACTGAAATGGAAAATATTGACGTATATTGCGGCCGTATCTCAGAGAAAAACCTAACGAGACCAATATATTTTAACTAGCTCCATATATGTTTCTATTCGTTTAAAAATAAATCATACAAAACTGTTATTTTACTGCGTTGGCCAGGATTTTTATTAACTATTTTGCATCAAATTTAATTTAAAATAAAAACTTTTCAAGTCTATTATAAAATTTTGTTTTCATATAAATATAACTAAAACACGATGAATTCATCAATACTCTACATAAATCCTCATAAATCCTCATCTTTCATGTTCTGCAGAATTTTCTATTCTGATATGACCAATAATGTTGTTTTATTCTCCTCATTACACGTGTTTAGTAGCGAGATCGAAAATTGCCAGCTGTCCAATCCACCTGGTGAGGTATCAATATGACTGACACAATCTCAATTCTCGTTTCCAAAATATGAAATATTTTTTTTTTTAATTTTCATAGCAATTCCAAGAAGTTGGTCTGGTCTCCAGGATAAGATCCCTTTTAATAACATGTAAGAAAGAAAATTTTAAAAGCTTTAACAGTAAAAAATAACTTTGCGACGATAAAAGTTTCAAATCGATTATACAATTTGTGATAAGTATTTTTCAATAAATTTATTTAAATCTACCTTTACTAACTCTTGCTTATTCGGCTTTATTTCCTTATCCCTCTGGAACATTTAATTAAAAATAATTTCCCTAGACTCCATCCCTGTGACTTATTCCTTTACTTTTCATTATTAAATGGTTTCGTAGATCTTTTCTAAGCTAAAAAGTTTTAAAAGCTTTAAAATATGAGTTTCAAAAATGTATGTTCATAATAATATATACTTACATGCAATATTGGTGATATTCAATTTATCCAGGAAAACTAGAGAAATCTGCGATCTGAGTAACTTCGGGCTCTTCGAATGTGTCATATGTCATACAAAACTAAGTAGCTTAATTTGACTATAGAGGCAAAACTGCATGTTATATTATTATATTCAACATTATCGACTAGAATATTGAATATATTAAAGTACTTTCCGCCTCCAGCATATATGCAAGATGTAACAGAAAATATATCACTCAAAACTTCTCGAAAATTGGGCGAAAAATGGAGAACGGCGTGTCTTAACACTAGGTTACCTCTGTCTACGCTATTATATGCAGGATACAGCGTGAAGCTATTTATTTATTTATTATTGAATACTACAGTTTTTGTTCTCTTTGCCGACAGTATGTTTTAGATGTCACAACATACTGGAATACTTAAAATGTATCAATACAGGCAGAAACTGAATTCATGATCATCAAAAGTATATTCAAAGACATCTGCTCAGTCCAAAGACGGCTAACGAGCACTGTTATTTATATAGTTTTATCTGATCTGAATATTAATTGCCTTCTTGGATGAGCAAGAGAAACTTTTATTAAATAAACTACACCAAGCGTAATTAGATAAACTGGGAACTCCGCGAACTACAATAAATGTAGCTTTATCTTAGAGGTTTGTAACATTTTAAGTCACACTCATAGACCTCAATTAGTGTACAATCATTGATTTTAGGATAATAAGGATTGGATGGACACACAAATGTCAGAAAAATGTCCAAATTCTAACGTTTTAAACTTTATGTGTTCAGGGGCGGATATCAACGCCGCCCTTTGTTACACCAGAGCAGGCACTGAAAATAATATAAACATTTTTACCCTTTCCCCTGAAACGAAATTGAAGCCACAATTGCGTTTACATTGTTCCACTAAGCCACAAGCCACACATATGTATATGTGTATTAGTTAAACAATATATAAATGAATTATCACAATTATTTATTAATTTCTCACTCCACATATTGTCTCGAATTATTGCGGAAAAGAGAACTTGACACTAATCTCTAAATGAATACGGGATTCAGAGTCGAACTGAAAAATATCAGCCACCGATTTCCTATATCAATAATATCATATATGGAGGAGTACTCTCACAAGTTTTATTATGCTTTGGTACGAAGGATGTTTGGTACGAAGGATGACAGATGACGGATGCCGGATAACTAGTGACAGATGATGGGTAACTGATGAAATTATAGAAAAATATCATATTTACAAATATTTTTTTAAGTTTTGAACGATTTCTTTAACTTTTTATATTATAAAAAGCTTGTGAAAGTTATCCTTATAAATCTAAAACCGTGTAAAATAAAGTCTAAAAATGTCTTCTTATGTGAGAAAGTCGTAATATTTTTAACTGTACACTGTTTCACCTATTCATTAGAGCACGTAAAAAAAAACTTAGCATTAAGACACTCTGATATTTGCATTCTGTCCGGATTAAGGCGGAGCTCAGCTTGTCATAATTCTAAAAAAAATGTATCAATGTTCTTCACATTTTTTGTAACATGTAATGGAAGATATGGTGGAGGACAGGTGACAAAAAGCCCAAAATTATAGCTAAAGTCACTTCACACTGCACCACGATAGCTACACTTTACCTATATAAAATATAATTTATTTAATTTTATAAATCATTTTACCTAAACACATTTTTATTTAAGAAATAAACATACAAACATACATTTTTATTACATATATACATATTCACAAATGTATACAGCATTAAAGGTAAAACTTCGAAAACTAGCGCTGGTGTTGAATAAAAAGTGCGCCTACAAAGTTCTGTCACGCTCAGTTTTGAAACTGTAATTCAGTGAGGTTGAAAAATTGTAATTGGATCAACTGGGGAATCGATTATTGGCGAATAAAATTCACTGAATGTTAGAAATGGCAAATACGTACGTACGTTGTTTATATAATGGGTGCACGCGGAGCGGTTTGAAAATTTCGGCATAGTTCGTTTGTCGATTTATGTATGTACATACATAGACATATTTATATATATATATATATATATATATATATATATATATATATATATATATATATATATATATATATATATATATATATATATATATATATATATATATATATATATGTGCATATTATATTTTATTGAAATCTTCACATATTTTTTTGCAATTGATGAAATTGTGAGAAAACCATATTAAATTGTATATAATATAAAAATATATACTTTTTTTGACGTAATTTCCATCATAAGTGGTTCAAAGGAATTAATTAAATGATATATATTACTCTTGGTTCCCCATAGTTCAAATTCCCATAGTAACTTTGACTGCAGTACGAGTGGGTTACATAGAAACGGTTAACGTGTTTTCATATAACCTATACATAGCCTCCCCCGATGAATGGACTGTACAATGCAAAAATAAATCGAAATCTAATCAATTAGTTCCTGAGATTATCGCATTTAAAAAAACAAACTTTTTATTTATTAGTATACTCGTAGATGAGCATTTTAGCTATAACTATTTCTATGATCACTCAACACGCAAATGCCTCGAATGGCGGTAATTGGGGAACGGAGTGTCTTAACACTAGGTTCCTTAAGCCTACTGTTCCCACCGCCTACCCTGCCATGTGCGGGATACAGCGCGAAGCCAGTTTTATTTTAATTTACTTCTATGATATATTTAAATTAAAACAAAAATCAGTTAATGTATGCCAAATAATTAACACACATTAGTAATGCTATTTTAATTAGGACAAGGTATATGCGTAACTGATCTTCATCACCATATCCTCATCCGTTGTAATCAGGTTAACACACGACCAAGGATCAATTAGCGTCTCAAAATTATACGTTCTCAATAAATACCTCTATTTGAACTACTTGAAACACCTTCATTGTATTTAAACACGAAACAGTGCAAATTAAGTGTCCTAATAGATGAGAACAAGCAGATAAAGCGGATCAAATACACGCTTTGACAAGTCATTCAAGTCGAACAGATTTCCTTTCATCTCCTATTATCGATTGAGGATTTTGCAAAAGATTATCTGGCATGATTTATTTGTGAATTTTTAAGAATTTAGAATCAGAATTTTTAAGTACTTTAGACACACAATAATATGTGTATAATTTGTGTCTAATAAACATTACACACAACATATCTGTATTATGTGAATCCTAGGTAAACACGCCTTTTGGGAATTTGTACGGTAAAACAAACCTACATGTTTAAATAACTTTTACCTATAATATAAGCTTTATACTGTTTATATTTTATATACGCTATGTTTATATACGCTAATTACACGTGCAAAACAAAGATGGAATACGTACGAGTATAAATAACATATATATGTACGAATTATATAGCGACAATAATGAAATTGAGATGATTCTGAATAAGAATTCATTTAATGTGGATATCAGATTTCATACTTAAAAGGAAATAACGAAGCCCTTATAAGGAATCATTTTGTTGTCCGTGTGTCTGTCTGTCTATCACGATAATACAAAATATATATGATAATCGTTAGTACTGATAAACAATTTAAAATATGAAAACCTGATTGTACTCGTACTTTGTATTTATATTAAAATGGATATTTCTAGTGATTTAGAAAACATTGTACGAGTATAGTATGCTTGAAAGTAAACTTTGATACCGTTAACAAGTCACGTAGAATATAAAACTTAAAGCAGCTTAAACGTTAAACGAGATAAAATTCAAATTCACAAACAAAGGAACTAAGATACTTCGCGCAAAAATGTGGCAATTTTATGTTGAGAATAGTTGCCAGATTTAAGAGAACTGCTAAACAGTTTTTTTTTTATTTTAAATTAGATTACAAAATATAAAAAATATCGTATATAAGACAAAACGCGGAGTTGATTACCGTTACTCGACATGTATTGATTTTAGCTGAAATGCCTTATTTGCTTAGATACTCTGTATACCCTTTCAGGGTCTCCACTTCCTGTCTAAATGGAGAAGACAAGAGAAGAAGAAAAAAAAGACTCTCGAGTGGAAATGAAACCCACAACCCTCCCGTTTACAGTCAGATTCACTGTACTGTGTCAGGTTGATTAATTGACTTTAAATTCAAAGATAATTTTCAAAACAGGTTTTTTTTACATTAAAATTAACTTTGCTATATCATCGAATGCAAATGCACCCTACCCTGTAAACGTTAAAAAGACTATTTTAGCAAAACTTATGATTAATACCGCATAGGCCAGATAAAAAAATACACTAAATACTAGATTATATCTTTAGGCCTAGTCCATTATTATGAGTCCATATAACATTTAAAAAGTAATATTCCCGTTTTTTTTTTAATATACGTAACCAAAACAGGCTAAAACCGTAAGCTTGTTAATTAGGCGTATTTATTTCTAGTGTTGTTGCCAAATGTAAGCAAAGGAGGTCACTTGGCAGAGAAAAGCAGCTGGAGGCGTTTCTTTTTGCGGATTTCGATCTGCAGCTTTTTGCTGATATCGGTCATAAAGTACTGTCACAAAGCCAACATTAGAGTGCTATAAATCTCTACGTTTTGATTTCAGCAAGAACGAAAGGTAATGGTGATTATATGAAAAATTGCTTTCTTCTATGTATCTATTATTAGCCTATCAATAAATGTATTTAGCCAGCATTCTTGGCTACAGAATATTTTTAAAAAGGAAATTTAGTGTATACTTTTTTCTGACTGGTCATGTCCTTGAATCAAATAGATGATATGGAATGGAATTATTGACAGCTAAAAAGCAAGTTTTATTATAGTATAGGTAACTCGTCTTCATTATAATCACTACTTGGTTTTGTTGGTCCTTCGAGTTTCCTCCATGTTGTAATCTAAGAAAATTGCTCACTGGGCAAAGTCGGTAATTGATTGATTTAAACATTATTGTCTCACAAAATAGGAAAATTTTATTTAAAATAAAGCTTAAAACTAATTTACAGCTGATGCATAATTTAATTAAACAGCCACAAACTTGATAAACAAACACGAAATGCCGCTATGCAAGTATATCAGAAAGAGAGTCTCTCATCCATCCGTTTTCATTGTTTACACTAGAACGGTCAAAGTAGTCAATCGCTCGGACAGAGGTGCCGTCACTGTATTCCAGCAAATGACCCAGTTGTAGGAAATATTCATCGGGTGAATTTATGGTGAATAGGGAAATTTGTGTGGAATTTAAATTATTTGAAATAATGAACGCTGATGAAATTGTGTTTATTATCAGAGGCTGAAATGAAGTAGTGATGCTCCAATCTCAAATACCAACATTTTTAATAAATGTCTCCAGATACTGACACTTTTCGCTTTACCACTCTCCGCTTTTTCTTCACAAACTATAAACCAATACAGAAACATAAAAAAAGAACGTAATTTTCTTATAAACTAGTTTTTAAGATACTTTTTCTAGAAATAACTTATAATACAAAAAAGAGGAAAAGCTAAATTATCAATGTTCACTCTACACAAAACAAAATGTATAGAGACAAAAAGCTCCCGTTGAGCGTTCAACAATTCTTCACTAGACAAAGTGGTTTTTTTACAAGCGTATGTACATTACAGCTTTAATTTTCATTAAGTATGGATTTCATTTTTATATAAAATGAGCTGTCACTGGATATTACATTTATAGTGGGCATTCTGTGTGTATAGTAGAAAAAATGGATTTTAAAAAACATAAAATTTGCGTCGAAATTTTGAAAAATTCTCTCTCTGTAACTAAGGCACTACATATTCTATGGACTGCGCGTTTTTTGTCTTTCTTTGTTTTTGCATTATTTATATACAGTACACACTTTAGCACAAATCAAGAATTGTTTTAGCTTCACGCTGAGACCAGCATGCAGCATGATAAGTAGAGAGAATCTAGTATCAAGATACTTTAATCTCATCTTCCGCCCAATTCAAGACATTCAATGTTTGAGTAGTGGAGCTTTGGCTTGTTACCAGAGCGAGATATTTTAAATATTACCCCTCAGTAAGAATCGTAGCTACAACCGTCGCGTTTACAGTTAGATGTTGTGCTGCTGCGCTACATGGGCCACAAACATCAGGTAATAATAATCATATATTATAAAAAATGTAATTTTGCAAGCTGTAAGGTTTTTAGCAGTAACCAGGTCAGTTTCCATAACGCCAGCGTACCTTTGTTCAAGCGGTTATACTTTGATCGTTCACTCGTGAACAATAAGTACGGAGTATAAGTACAATAATTTTTAAAACGTTATTATCTTGGAAAATGGTAATTAGAAGTGATGAAAATGATGATATATATATATATATATATATATATATATATATATATATATATATATATATATATATATATATATATATATATATATATATATATAATAACGTATTTACTTCATCCAGAACTAGAAATCGCCTATATTAATAAAAAAACCAAGTCAGTCAATCAAGTAAAATTACAACACAACACAACCAAAGATGAAGCTGGACAATTTCACGAATAAAAAATTATTTCATGATATTATTTCCCTAATTCAATTCTAACCGAAAATAATTAAAGTAGGAAACAATAAAAAGCTGTAAGCAATTGCTTTTCTTACAATTCGTTGAACGCAATTATCATTAAGCGGCGAACTTTTAATTTAAGCTTTCACACGCAATTCTGAAACACGTTTATACAAAAGTTTTATAATATATTTTAATTATTAGGGTGTTATTAATAGGATAATATTTTAGGTCATAATAAAATCATATAGGTCAAATATTTCATGTTACGAAGCAGAAATGAACGGTTCTTTCTGCTCTAGTATCAAACTATCAAGACTTTGGAATTTAAAATATGTGATAGAAATGTAAAGCTTTATTAGTTTAGCTTCGGAATTGCATACAATTAATTTAAGAAATTTTATATTTGTGTATCGTATGGTAAACGTTCATTTATAACTAAACTACTAAATAAATTTGTTATGTTACAATAATAATATATTTTATATGAAACTATCTAATTTTAACTATCAACTGACTGACGAATGCCACCTCATTCTACCCGTGACCACAAACTACTGTAAAGTTTCGAACACTTTACAGTATTTCGAATTTATAGCATTTCGAATCTAATATACGCTTAGAATCCATTAAAATCAAAGATCTTATTAATAATTAATAATATACACTATTTAATTTTCTTAAAGCTTAAAGCTTACTTCTCAATTGAATATATAGATCGGATATATAGATGGTTTAATGTTATTTAATTAATATTATAATTTATTTTAGGTGTTAGAGATATAATCAGGACCGTGACCTTAAGACTTCGTAGAAGCTTGTTTAATTAAATATAACAAAATTAATTAATATAGTTAAATTAATGATAGAAATCTATATATATTTTACACTATATCCCGTATATAGGAGAGAGAGTAGACAGAGATAATTAAGTTTTAAAATTTTAAGCTTAAGTATTAATTAATTCTCCAAGTGGGCGAGGCCGCGCGCGTGTCGCTTGTGCTTGTCAAACTTGCATACCGATTGTTCCATACCAATTTCTTAACTTAAATTGTATCTACTAATTACATTAATTAATTTTACATCAATTTCAAACGCGGACAAACAGACAACAAAGTTATTCTATTATTGTTCTGTTTTAATCTTTTGAATTGCGGGACCCTTAAAATGTTAACATAAACAAAAATATAATTTAAATACTGTATCTTAAAAGTTAAATTTCAATTATGTAATTCAAATCGATCGACAACATTTTGTCTTATTTCAAACTGACCGAAAGCAAATTAAGAGCTTTATAAAGTAAAGGAGCTTTTAAATGGAAAGTCCTTAATGAAACTCCAACAGTCGCACTTTCAAAGAGATTTCTAAGGACCGATGGTTATCTGGTTGCGAAATTTCATTAGCATATTATAAAAGTGCTGAAACTATAAAGGACGTGTTCGAAAGCTAGCTAGGCAATTATAATTCTTTAATATACTCAAAAAACCCTTTTAAATTTATAAATTTATCGACATATTATCAAATCATCAACACAGCGTAAAGTGACAACAACAAGTGACATCTAAAAAACAAATACCTTTTTGTTTTTTTTTTATGTAAGATCAAAAAATCAAAAAACACGATAGTAAAACTAAAATAATATAAATATTTGAAATATTATAACCAAGTATAACAATCTATATTTATCTATATTACATATACATGTGTAACCGATCGCTGTCTGTCTATACATAATTGTAGAAGATACATATATTAAAAAACCTATTTTGGGAGCATTAATCAATGTGAAACAAAAAAAAAATACTTTTATTTTTTTTCTGTTTGTCTGTGCGTTTCTGAAAACGTTTCTCGTCAATGATGATTCAATATTAAAACTGTTGTATAAATTTAAAGTACTTTCTACGACAAAATTGGTACAAAATAATTATTTTATTGATATGCATGATTTTTTTAAATTTACTTTACTAAATTATAATTTATTAATATATAGATTAATATAAAAGATATGAGCGGTCACTTAGCTCTCGGGATCTTTAATATTGAATATCGAATATTGTACTTTAAAATATATATGAAGACTCCACGGGAAAAATACGGAATTATTTGTGATATTGATTTTTTATTGCCATCTATCGGCTTATTGGTGTACTATTTTTATACATTAATCGGTATTGGGTAACACCATCTTAGTCCCGCGAAATATTAGAGTGTTTTAAGTCAAAACCAGGAATGTCAATGACATACATAGGCTAGCAGTAGGCGTAGTATAGTCACAATATTCAGACTAATTAATTGCAAAAACAGTACTTATATATAAAACAAAAGTATTTTTTTTAAAGAATATATTTAAATAGTAATGACTAATTTCAATATTTTCACAAAAAGACATAAAATTAAAAAAAAATATATACAGACTTAGAAACTATAAAAAATTGGATTTCTTTTGTTATTCTCATGGAGGCATCATTTATGAAACTATTTTTTTATTACAAAATTTTATTCTTAATTAAAAGTAATTTACTTACATTAACGCGTGATAATTACGGAAACCTTACCGCAGAAACGTCTCAATGTAACTTGTGTTTAGCACGATAAGCCCTACAAGCGATTCTTGATTCTAGATAGCTTTAACGAATGTTCTTATAAAGACCTCGTTAACTTAATGGAAGTGTGATTTAAAATATAGGTACTTTGGAATTATTGAACTCTAACTAATTTTAAGGTCAAAAACAAAAGATAAAATGTAGACGGTATATTTAAGATGTAGATGTTTCCCAATTTTATACTTAATATAAACGTAAAGTATAATTAATGAAGAAAATGTAAGCAGTGTCACTTTTAAAAAAGTCATATAGCTTTATAGTAAATCTCGTAAGGAGAGTGAACAGAGGAAACTTAGTGTCAAGACACTCTGTACGCGCTTTAATGACGCTTATATATATATATATATATATATATATATATATATATATATATATATATATATATATATATATATATATATATATATATATATTTACAGTTTTTACAGCAGTTATAATGGATGCAGTCAGTTACTAGCGACCAAAAAATCTATATCTTCATAAACAAACAAAATAATTAAGTTCCAACAATCCATTCAAAAATTCCTCGTAGAAAATTCCAAAAATGAAACGATCAAGCAATTAGCATATAAAAGTAAATCCGATAATAGTAATGGTTACGCTGTTAGAATATTAAGAAGGCCGCCTCAAAACCGTACTGCACTTAAAGTGTTTTAGTTGAAATTTAATTTAGCAAAAGCTTTTGATAACTTTTTAATTCGAGAATTCTTTACTGGATTTAATGAAGTTTACGCACTTCAGTGAATACTTATATTTCAATAAAAGCTCGAGTGTCTTTTAGATTTTGTGGCCCGTTTAAGATTTCAATGGGCGTAGTGGAAAATGAATTTTGCTTGCGTTTCGGTAATTTTTTGATACGTGAATTTTAATGGCAACAAAAGCAAACACTTGTTATAAGTTACTTATTGTATGCCCTAAAAGCTCTTTCTTGGCTATAGATTCATAGGCTACACACATGTAAGGCCATTATAAGATATTGAGACAGTATCAAACTGTAGTGGCTTCGATTCCCATATTATATCCACAATTCATAATAAAAAGAATAGTTACATTTAAATTATTTATTAATCGAATAATCGGATAAAGGGAGGTTACTATGTCTTGTCGTATATCTTCTTTGTAGTGACACTGCTTTAAAGTACATCTTGTATAAACATATAAGTTGAAAAACCTGATATAGTTAATGCAAAGTCAATATAATATAAAACTGAACACGGTAATAAATACAAAAAAGCAAATATAATAGCAAAAACGAAAGCGCATCGAGTGGCAAGCATCAACTGTTTTTATATTTATTGCATCCACTCAAGGGTAGATGCAGATGCGAGAACACCGTCATGGCTCTGTCGACGGCTTTCGTTTATGAATAGTCTTCATACGAATATTGTTATTAGAAATATAATGTAATTATATAAGTGATTAATAAATAAATTAGAAGAATCTTGTTATATAAATGTTATATACTAAATAAATGATAAATATATATAATAGTTTCCTACAAGTTTAACAAAGCGCGTGTTGAGTGGCGGAACTCAAAATTGGGCGGAAAGTGGAGAGCGGAGTGTCTGAACACTAAGTTTCCTCTGTCTACCTTGCTATATACGGGAAATATGTAGCTAGGGTTATTTATTTATATTTTAATATATAAAATCCAAAGGGCTTAACACTAGATTATCTCTGCCCATTCTGCCAAATACAGGAACAGGTAATATAAAAAAATAACTACTTTTCAAAAACTTAAACCGTCTATTGAAATATCAAACCTAAGAAAAACTAACATTAGCTCATATAACAAAGGCCTAAGGCAATTCGGGTCGAAGGCTTTAGACAACATAATTGCTTTGTTGAACTTCGCCGTGTTTGTTGTAAGACAGTTTGATGGTATTTTGGACCCGTCACGCCGTTTCTATGGAAATTAAATTACGATAATTATTTTACTATTTACGTACATACTTCATACTAAGTTCATTGTGAAAATTATTTTGGAACCGTTCACTAAAATTTATGTACTTTACTAATAATGATACTGAAAATGAAGATGTGAATCTGAAACTGCCTTCATAATCAAGGTAATTTTAAAAATTTTGTCTTTTATAAAAAAAAAATATTTTTAACACAATCGTAATACTGTTAATAATATAAATGTGAAAGTTTGTGAGCATGGATACTTGTCCCTGCTTCACGCAAATACCATTGAACGGCCATAATAGATGAAACTTTTCATAGCATACATTAGAATAATATTTTTCTATTAAATAATCCAAGCGGACGAAGTCGTGTGTGCGCTAATATGATATTGACATTTTCTGACTGAAAGAAAACGTATCAAAACTACGCAGCGGGATTTGATCCCGCGCCTCATGCAAACCTTCCAAGTCAATAGTAGTGTTCTTGAAATATCTCTCTATCCTTAGTGTAGATTAACAGTTTAAAAATAATAAAATTGCCATTTTCTTATCTGTATCGATGAAATGCGATTTTCGCTTAACGCGCCTTGCTTAAAAAACTAGAAGAAATATTTATCGGTACGATACTAATCAATTTTTTACCACATTCTATTATTATATGTCATAGATGCCCTGACGGTACATATATTATAAAAAAAATATAATAAAATTTATATACCGCAGCGTTAAGTTCCGCCACTCAACACAAAATTCTGCACACACTGTTATACAAAAAAATATATATACCCAGAAAAGCAGCTTACAATTTACATTCATAAAACACGCGATAAATTGTCACCATATAAATGAGTCTTAACCGCTCGAGACTTGTTAACGAGAAGCCATAAAGAAAATGCGAGTGTGGAAAAATCAAAGAAATAATGTGCGACGTGTTGAAATTGTAACAATGTACGTTTACGGTTTGGCGATTTGTGTAATGGATTTTATAAAAAATCTTTGTTCCCGGATCAATAACGTATATTTTTTTGGATTTTGCTATCCAAGAATACAAATTGGTATCCTCCAAAGTAGATAGTATTATAAGCGTTGGGACCGTTTCTTAGTTGCTCTTTAAATTATTATGAATAACCAAATCTTATTTTTGCAGGTAGAAGAAAATGTATTTTTTTATTTATTACGACACCATAGACACTATTTGTCATTATTTTTTTTTTAATCACATTTGAATTAGTACTAACCTCTACGGCCTATAGAAACTCGAGGACTATGTGCAGGATTTATGATTATCCTTTCTTCTATATATTTATTTAGAGTTACGCTCCTCAAATTAAAAAGAAAAATAACAATATATATATATATATATATATATATATATATATATATATATATATATATATATATATATATATATATATATATATATATATATATATATATATATATATATATATACTTGAAAAAAGAAAAAATAATAACTACCTAATTGACTACATGATTAAGGCTATTTCGGTATACCCCGGTTTTATTGATGCACCAATATATGTATTGTACGACATTTGAAATATATGAATATCTTTAGAAATACCTATTACAAAATCTGATTTAAAATCCAATGCATACTTCTAAACTGTCAAACCGTATATATAAAGAGTCCGCAACTAACTATAATATATATGACAGGTTTAAAAAAATCTGTAATAAATACATTGTTGGGTCTAATAAATTCATACTGTAGCAACCACAAACTTGTAATTTATTTCAATGTTTCTCCACTAACGTCGCCATTAAGCGCGGTAAGGTTTTTTATAACGCGAAAATTATTCAAAATGTCATTTTACGGTTATAATATTTTGCTTCACCTTCGTTATTTATTATTTTGTATTACGCCTTGTCAGCTCTGATGAGAACAATTTTTTCGTTATATCTTTTTATTGTGTGTTTTGATGAATTTCATTGACAAAATTTGCTATGTAACTTAGTTGTTTAAATTAGTAAAATTTGCAACACTTCGTGACTATATATATGATAAGATACACAAGGCATATATATATATATATATATATATATATATATATATATATATATATATATATATATATATATATATATATATATATATATATATATATATATATATATATATATATATATATATATATATATATATATATATATATATATATAAGTGAAACATGACATATTCTAAATTACCGAGATAACTCTGCATATACAGGGGGTTACATGAAAATGATCAGCGTGCTGTAATATAGCCTGGATAAATTAACACAAAAATATTGTTTTAATTCGAATTAGCTGTTCTAAGATTTCCGCATTTAAAGAGTATATAAGAGTCTTTGAGAGTATATAAGACACTTTGCTTATCATAGACTTTAAAGTCTGGCTAAAAGTATTAAATAGTGACTTTAAATCATCAATCAATTAATGGACTCTGGAGTGAAATAAAAGACTAGAACTATAGCGTACACATCCATATTAAAATAATAAAATTATCACTTAAAGGTTGTTGTCTATTGACAGGTGGAGCTTAACGCCGCGCCTTTTCTTATTATTAGAGCGACGAAATGAAAATATTCATCTAGTTCAATACTACAATACTTCATCTACTACAATATTTCAATGGTAATCGAACCCCCAATCTTCGCGTTTGTATGGCCTAATAATAGATACGAAAAGCACTCGTTCTGTTTACTCTTACATACAAAATTTGCGAAAAACAAACTAACTAAACTGTTGTCCACGTTAAATTGTAAGCACAAATGTATTTTATTTAAAATAAAGAATTTTATTACTGTAGAAGAATGCAATTAAGAACAGCGGAAAGCGGTGTAGCTCTCGTTTGGTGTTTATTAAATACTCGTAAATTACGCTGGATGGACATTGAGACCGATCTATATATCTATATAGCTTTTTTTAAGTTCCCTAAAGTAAGTACCTGAAAAAAGCATTCCGTTAACCACTTTGCCCTCCAATTCGAGACATTTCTTGATAAGTTGCGGAACTCAGCACCGCGCCTTGTCAAATTTATAGAACTATTACTTATAGTAGATTTGAACCTACTATCATGTCGTTTACAGTCAGATATCGCCATGCATTGCCATTATAGCATTAAAAATATATAAGTATATTTTTTGTATAGGTAACATACAAATTAAATATATAAATTGTACTTGAAAAATTATACTTAATAAGTACAGTTTTTTTTAATATTATGGTTACAAATATAATTTTGGTAGACTATAATATATCTGTATATCAACAAAAAAAGTTTAAAATTTTACGTTGCCAGTAGAAACGTAAGAATTGTATACTTGTACACTATAGTCCAATAAGGAATAAAACACGTACAAAAATCCATTCTTTAGGATCGAGCACGTTTCTTAGGGTGCCTGAATAAGGCTAGAGCTTTAATCATCCGTGAAACCTTTTAGAATTTTCGCTAGGCTAAGGGTATTTTAATAAAAGTAACTGGAATACCTGTAAGATTCCGCTAACCTACATTCGCGAAGCAATTAAAATTTCATCGTATTGAAAATATGTATAGGTATTGAATTTGGCAAGGTAAGCTTTGGTGAGCTTAAGAATGTAAAATGAAACGACATTCCCAAGTGGATATGTTGCATACACTCATTCAATATGTTTGACGTAAGAATGTTAGAGAAAAGCTTTTATCGTAAATGTTTCATATACTTTTTTACTTAAATTCCCTAATATTTACTTTAATAAGCATTAAGCTTAAAGCCTCTGGTAAGATAAATGGATAGCCAATATTTTCTCCTTCAAGGTCATTGGTTTGGTAAATTAATCTTTGGAAACAGTTTTGCAGCCAATTATACCTATCTATCTATTCGCTCGAGATAACGAAATTAAGCAGGATATTAAAAGATTTACAATTAAAGTTAAATTTAGGATTTAATCAAAAATTTTATAATTTGATCTGCTCATAATTTTTTTTTTATTTCACAGATAGTCTATCTAGGTCTATGTTTCTGTCTATTTTAAAAATATTACGTGTTAAGTATGTAAGTTTTAAGTATAGTTTTATTGCATATTCTGTCCAAAGTCTAGTTCTTACTCAATAGTTCAAAAATATAAGGAAACCTACTTTTAGGCTTTAAATATTATATAAATAAATAAAACAAAGACCAATCTAAAAAAAATATTTATTAACTTTCAAAGAACCTTCTTGCGAAAACTTTAATTTTTTAATTGATGGGTAAGTAACGGAGATCAACCCCGCCATCTATCTCGCCAGACCAAAGAACATTAAATTAAAGTTGACATCAAATCCATTCCTCGGCAAATCAGTCAAAGTGTGCAGATGAGTCCTTAAACAAACCAAAACTTTTGCTATTGCTCTCCTCTAAACAATAATAAATATATCTAGAGTGTATCTGTATCACATATTTTACTGAAATAAAAAAAAATATTTATTTTTTTTGTTAAAAACACAATTTATATTAAATTATCGGGAAGTAATGAACTAAGTAATTTATCGCTAGGAACTTTTTACAAGGCGTCTTTTCTTCATTCTTTTAGTTTTATGCTCTATCTCGTTTATAACATAATTTACAAAATTTAGTGTCAAGACTCTCTGTTCTATCTAACCGCCCAAATTCAAGACACTGTGTGTTAAATTAAATCAGAGTGGGGTAACAAAAATAGCTCATTGCCCAGATTGTATATCGAATACCCAATGATAGTCGTTTTCCTGATATGTCACGATAACCTTACTCACTAACATTAGAATTTGAATTTCAATAAGTAATGTGAATATTAACAAATGTATAAACAAACATACTCTATAAAACATAATGCGGAAACTCAAAATGAGGTCGGGTCACCAATTAACATAATTACATACAAGCAACACCTTAATAATATACTAAGAAAATATTAAAATCTAAACTAAACACGTTCATTTACACCACAATGATTCAACATTTTAATTATGCCACAGTATTCATTAATTTCAATTAATTACAACATCCTAAAGAAATATGACCTAATATATGAAATGAGGGTTAAAACGGCACTTCTTTAGCAGGAAATATGTTTTAATGTATAGCGATATAGTCTTCTGGCCGAGATTTACTGTGTGAATAAATAAAAAGAAAATTGCTCTGAATAGGTTCGTTCGTGTAAAACTCGCGAGAGGCATTTGACCGATATTATTCAACCTGCCCTTAACCTAAAAACTTATTTTAAACAGTTCCACTGAATACATAAGGCTAGTCTTTCAAAGTAACGCAACGGGAAATCAACTGACCCGCTGGGTTTTTGTCCATGAAGAATATTATAAGACCATTAAAAGATTCTAGAAAATGATTCAAAATTTTACTTTGCGGGACTCGAACCTGCATCTCTGCGACCGTTTTTTAAAAAGGGAACAATAAAAGGCATACAGCAGTATGTTATAGTACCTACAGTGAATTTTTTATAATCGACTATTTTATAAATGACATACAATTGAAGACAGAAAAGACTTACTTCTGATCTGTCGCTGTATTTATATCCTACATTCAATTCACTTGACTTAGTTGATGAATGGTGAGCTTGTCTTGGTTTCGTTCTGGTTGGTTTCTGTGGTAGAATTTTTACTGGAAAATGGGGGTCCAAAAAACACGTCATCATTGTGCCCCTGTATAAAAGCAATGGTTCACAGATTGTGCAGGATGCCAGTTTGATTAGCTGAGGTGGTATGTTATCATAAATGAAGGAAAGCTGAATGGGATAACGAATTTTCTTATCGTCCACTCTGTTTGTATTTCTAATGTCATTACATGCACCTCATATTTATTCTATATTCGATCCTAACCCTACCCTTTTCAATTGTGCTCCTTTCACAATTTATTTATGGAACCGAAGTTACGACTCAATCTCTGGGGCACTTATGCCTTTCGGAAGTGATGTTAAAATCTCATCACGTGATTTTCCCATGTTATATACTTTGGTGACTCGTAGGCTTTTAAAGAGCTCCAACGGTTTCTTTAACCTTAATGCAAAATATTTAAGTCTCTCGATAGGGTTAAGGTCCCTAATGCGCTAGCCAATCTAAAATTTCAATGTTTTTATAACGATTCAATTTAACATTGCTAACAGGGTCTTATCAATATCGTATACGACGAAATGCTAATGCAAAGGTGATATAAAATTGTCGTCAATCCCATTTTTTTTGACATTACTTATCTATGATGGTTTACTTTGTCAAGATCCTTGAATAGTGCCTACTAATACGTCTGGAGACAGAGTATAGTCTTTGTAATGTTTTTCTTTCAGAGAAATTTAAATTATACCATGCCAGGGATCGTAGAAACACTTGTCCAGGATTGTGCGAAGTATATATACTTAGTATTTCGTCTTCCAAGACATAGGCAATGACATTTATTAGATTTTGTGCTCACTTCTTCCGTCCACGTACTAAATTTGTCTACTTCATTTAATAGTATTGCGAGATTGAAATGCTAAGACGGTTCTAAGTACTTATTGTAAAACGTAATCGATAACCTCTTTTCTTGCAAATCTAAGAAATAGACTTAACAGCTTAAAACCCCGTATATACTGTTAACGTATATACGTTATACGTATGTTAAGTATACCCGATTATATTGTTAACTATATAGTAAGCAGATGATGCCATTTTAACGAGTGATACGATCATACTGTATTGATCAAGAAACGTTGTATAAATATTTCTAACGAGCCGTAATTAGCCTCTTACATACTCTGATGTGCTTTAAGCTTTCGGGGAACAAAGTATTATGCATCCATGAACTCTTGTATGCATTATTTTAGATGTCTTAATAAGAGCAATCGGTCTAGTATCCTTAGTCTTATTACGCGGTCCTATTTTATAATGAGAACAAAAATTGTTTCTACGATTTAAGCTTTCTTGGCAAGTTTTTACCTGACATATTGTGGCGGTGCTTATGAACGGATGGACATTTTTTATATAAATCAAAATCAAAATATTCTTTATTCAAATAGGCTATTGCAAGCACATTCGAATAGTTAATTATAATAAGTTTCAGTATTGTCAGTCCTTTAAAAAGCTACCACCAGCTCGGAGGGCAGTTCTGCTGAGAAGAGCTGATAACTCAACAGTTTCTCTTTTTAATGTAAATTTACAATATATTTACAACTGTAGTAAGCCTCCCAAATGAGCATCAACAGTACTTAACTCCACACACTAACATCCGTATAATATTCTTTGAGTGAATAATATACTTTCCTAATTATATTATATAGTGGATATCATCAGGTACTGATTTGATAGATTATTTTATATTGATTTGTTATTTATTATTTACTCCAAAAATGGTGTGTTGCATTGAAAATTCGTTCGAGACCCCTTGTGCTTCCTTTTCAGGCAATTCATATGTGCCTATATAGTGTTATTACATTTCCTACTAGGATGTTCCATTTTTCGAAGCAGTAACCAATGCTGAAGAATTTCTACTAACTAAGTAACTTAATAATGCCAATACGACATCAGTTCTAGTGCATCACATTAATATCATCAATAATGCAAAAGTACCATCATAAGCATTGGAGTATGTGAATAAGAAAATGGGGCCCAACTTTTCAATAGATATCGAAACGAATATTAAACATTGAAATCCCTGAAGATGCTCGAGAGCCATCGTGAATTTTCTTATATAAACAAATTTCTCCTCCGTCTAACAAAAACGTATTAAAGTAAATACAGCACACAATAGAATCGTTTATTCGGAATCAAATGGAAAAATATTTTTCGTGGAAGGAATAAAACTTGATTCGTTCGCGACTGATGGATAATAATAACGAAGTTCTTGAGTAGGTTTCCACTGATGAGTGCACAAACACTTTCTAAATCTTATTTAATGAAGCAATTGGGTAGGTTTGTTTGTTACTTGTTGTTTTAATATATATATATATATATATATATATATATATATATATATATATATATATATATATATATATATATCTATATATATATATATATATATATATATATATATATATATATATATATATATATATATATATATATATATATATATATATATATATATATATAAATATATATATATATATATATATATATATATATATATATATATATATATATATATATATATATATATATATATATATATAGTGGTAAAGTACAGCATATGCAACCACGATGGTCCACGCTTCGATTCTGACTTGAAAAAATCAATTACATTACATTATTTTTTCCTGCTCTGGTAATACAAAACGGGGCGGAATTTTGTCACACACTACTTAAATTCCCGATTTAAGATGGAAAAATGAGAACGGAGTGTTCCAGTAAATTCTCTCTGCCTTCCTCGAAACATGTGAGATCCAGGGTGAAGCTGAAAAAAGTATATAATATAAATTATAAGCTTTTTTTTATAATTGTAGACCAATACCTGTTTGTAAAATAAATATTAATTTCGCTTACATTCAAACATATAAGACACATACTATATTTAAAATGGGAACGAAGTATAAATATATAAGGTATAAATTGTTGTAAAATAAATATTAGAACGGATTATTTGACATTTGAGTAATTAATTTTTGGGTCAAAGAGATTAAATATCGTTAATTTCAATAGCCAAATTAAATAAGAGCCCACGTTTAATCATTTTTATATAGACATACATATATATTTAATTAAAATGTCGATATACAAGTCAATGTACGAGTTAATCACTTGTAATCATAAAGGTCATTTCAATAATAAATGTAAAAATGTCGTGTCGCAGCGGCACAGTCTGCATGTAAACGTGACAATTGTGGGTTCGATTCCTTCTAGAGGGGAATAAAATATTAAATGTTTTTAATGAAATATTATTTTTTTGTGGTAACAATACAAGAGCTTGTTGCATTTGGTTCGGGTCTAGAAAATGGGATAGAAAGCTGTGAATGGAATGTCTAGGCTATGACTAGGCTAGTTAGCAAGAAACGTTGCTAGATGGGGAATTATTCCTATCGTGGCGTCACAATGGCCTCTTTCAATTGAATAATAATCATATGACGTCCATTGTGGCGTATTTTATTGATGGTTGATGGTTTGGGGTTCGATTCTCACTTCAAGGATTGAAATATTTTACTTATATTATATTTTTATAAAGTTATATACTTATATATAAATATATAAATGTAAAACTTTATAAAAATATTTATAAATTAACTCTTTGTAAAAATATATAGCTATGTATTGCTTGTTCCAGATGAAATGGCGAGTGGCTGGCGGGATGGGCATACCGTTCGCTGCTGCTGTCTTCTTAACGTTGCCCCTGTTCACGTCGTCCACAGGAGATATACGTAAGTGAAACAACTAATTAACCTCAAAATAATATTAATTTTATTTCACATGTCTAATTTAATTCTTGATAAACCAAATATATATTGACAATAAAGAAAATTATTTAAAATTTAAGCAAAATTTGTATAAGATCTCATTAAATCTGATATATAATATATAATAATATATACTATATTATATATTCATCATGTACATATACATATATATGTATATTACAACGAAATGTAAAAAAACACAGTATTTGATCACTACACTGTCATACCAAGCGCAAATAACCCTAAAATAAATATAGATTCAAGTAGAATTTCCCAGAATATTTTTTGCAACGCGACGAACAATACTGAAATATTGTGAAAAAACCGCAGCTTATGAAGTATAAAGCCGGATAAATCAACACACGGGCAGATCTCGAGCATAGCGCTTTAAATTTTCAATGCAAAATCGAAAATTATTCCCAACAAATTTTCAAAGGTTCACACTTCACGCGAGCAGTCATTGGAACGAGATGTTGGCTTTGAAAATATTACGTATCTACATTTTGATTTTAATATATACATACACGATACTTGCATTATTTTTCGAAGTATAATTAGGTGAAATAAAAATACAATTAGAGTATATATATGTATGCGTCTGTATGTAAAGGCGATGGTTAAGGGTTCAATCCCTGGTCGGTGAATTTTCTCAACTCACGCGTGATTAAGCATGAAGCTGAATAGAAGTGCGTGTCGTATATATTTTTTTTATTTCTTATTCTCTTAAAAAGGAAAATTGAATGAGAATAATTTAAATGGTTAACTATTTATTATAAAAAATTGTAGTCGTAATTATTGCTCTAATTATATGGATTTTAAATATATAAGCAATTTAATTATATTATTGTAATAATATGTAACTTTAATTAATACAAAGGAGCTCAATATATAATACTCGTAATTATTATTTCTCTGCATTATCAATAAATATATATTTTTTTCTTATCTACATATGTTTTACGTTTCAAATATATGATACACACACACACAGACATACATCATAGATTATTATTCCCTATTTCCAATTTAAATTCAGACCTCCACTTACAATCATACAAATCCCAGGCAACTCTGAAAGTGTCACTTCAAATAAAAAAATTTTTTCACCTACTTATCCTAAAAAGTAATAAAAAATCACTACGCAGTAACTTCTTAATCCAAATCAAAAATCTAACGGACCAATGATCATCTGCAACTTTGTTTGTGTGGTCCTAGAAAGTTATCTTTTAGTGCTGCCCCACATTATTAGAGGACAATACATGCTAAAACAGAGCTGAGTATTAACTGTCAGTCAGTCAGTGGATATAAAAAATACGTATAGATTTACTATATCTTTTTATATCTTTTCAGGGCATCATGGTACAAAAGCGCGAGGCTGGCGCGGCACTGTGCAAGCGCCGGCAGATGTCACGGCGAACAATTCTGTGAGCAACGTCACCGCCCAGCTAGGCGGCACAGCTTATCTACACTGTCTTGTGGGACATTTGAGTGAACGAGGGGTAGGTGGATATTGTTGTCTTTAGAATTAATATTTTCTATTGAAATTTGTTTAGGTGGATATGCAGTATATCCAAAAATTGTTAATATATTGCTGGAGAAATAAGGCAGGATCTGAATTTCTCTCTCTCTCTCTGAAGATCTGAATGTGGTTTTTTTTACGGTTTGTTTAGAGTAGCAGCTGTTATTTATCATATTAAGATTTATCGTAGATAGTAATCGTACTGATACCCAGAACATTATTAATAAAAAGCTCACTATCAATAAGTGTCAACATAAAATAAAGGTAAAATAAATAAAAAAATGCCATCTATCGAATATTTAACGAACGAAAAAACAGTTGCCTCTACCCTCCATATGCGGAATACAGCATGAAGCTATTATACATTAATTTGATTATTTTTTATTTTCAAATAATGCTCTGAACAAAGTGGCAAATGACGCGGTCCAGCGTAATGGTGATATAGGAAGACCTTACAGTCTGTCCGCTATAAATATCCGCAGGCGTAATAATAGGCCTTTTTTTCTTCTTGCTATACACTTTCTATGTACTTCTTCCACCATTTATCTATTCTTGGTTCAATTTGTGACTTTGTTAATGACTAATAAGAAATATTATTTATTTAGTTCAGTAGTCCAAGTTAATTTTGGGAAGATGTACTTATTCACATATCGATATCTGTAATATTGTTATATTATATGAGAATAAATAAATAGCTACACGCTTTTCCATCATATAGTAGTGTGCACAGAGAAAATTAGTGTTAGGACACTCTATTTCCCCACCTCCTATACAGTTTTTGAGACATTAAGTGTTGAATTACGGTACTCAACGCCGTGTTTTGTCGCAATAAGAACAAAATTCAATATATCGGTGTGTATCTATAAATAATTAAATGAGATAAGCTTAAGAAACGTAACATACTATATTACCTTCTCCATATTTATTAAGTACTATTATATGTTTGATGGTCAATGTCATAAACAGAGAAAAATTGGTAAAACACTCCGTTCTCCGCTTCGCCGCGTTATAGATAGTGTTTGTGGAATTGCGGAACTTAATGCCGTATTTTGTCTACTTAAGCAATGCAAACAATCCATTGGCGAGTGGGGTTCGAACCCAGTACCAGCGCGTTTCTAGTCAGACGCTGCGCCACAATGTCGTACAATATATAAAAACATTAATATAGTTTTATTTAACTTTTTTAAAAAGATCTCGCTAAAGAAACAAGTAAGTTTAGCTCAAAGTCACTAAAGAACTCAGGAGGGATTGCAGTTAAAAAAACTAAGAAATTTATGTTCATCCTCAAACTTTAGTTTCTAAACAAACCCTAAGATTTCGACAGCCAGTGGTTGTAGTGTAAATCCTTCTGAATTACTTGATACGACTACTTTTATGATAACAGTTTAATAGTAAAAAAAAAATTTACTCTAAAAGATGAATCATCAATTATAAATATGTGAAAATGTACGAGATTTTTATAATTTTTTTTTTTAAATCTAATATCTATTATAAAATTAAGAGTTTTAAGTAATTGGATATAGTTATTTTCGCTTAAAAACTAGAAGTAGAGGATAAAAGTAAACATTATAATTTGAACAAAATGCTTTCAAAATTAAGTATTAAATATAACAGCGTCTGAATGTAAAACACAACGATTGTGGGTTCAATTCCCACTCGGGGAGATTGAATTATTTTCATTTTCCTCGCTCTGGTAACAACACACAGTGCGGCGTTGAGTTCCACCACTCACATTATCTCGAAAGGCAAGGAGCGGAGAACGTAGTGTCCTAACACTAGGTTCCCCAATCAATGAATCTCAGGGATTAACATCATCATCGATATTGATCATTCATAATAAGACTGTCAATAGCACTCTACGCGACAGTATATCACACGCTGTCGTCGCATTAACGACGGACTCACTAAATGACGTATGTACTACACTGACGCAGAGGGAGACTATCGATCGAGAGAGGAAGAAGTAATAAAAAAACTAGCCCATCCATAGAATGCACGTCTGTCTGTCACGGACAACCAAAGACTAGGTCACCTCTGCCTTGTTTTATGCCGGATATGGCGTGATTCTTAAAAAATACGATCACTGCTTCGATACGAAATGAATTATCAAATTTGCCATATTATATAGTCATATTATATAGTATCTTGATTTATAGAAAATTTTAAAAATTTAAAAAGATTATGAAACAAAATGTTTTTTTTTTCATCGTCATTGTCATCCATGCTGGACGTAGGTCTTCTGTGTTGTTTAATTCGCCAAACCTTTTTAAATTATAGGTATATGGTAGGTGCTACTTAAAAAATAATGCGAAGAAAATATTAAAAGAAATACGAGTATATACCAAGCCGTAGGCCACACGTACACACTTAGAGAAATAAATTATTTTAATTTCTTAGATCTAGTAACTTTAAAAACTCTACAGTTTAAGGATTCGACTCCCTATCGGGAGAATAAATTATTGTCATTTTCTTCGCCCTGGCAAAGCAAAGACAAAGCGCGGCGTTGAGCTCCGCCACTCATCATGCAATGCCTCGAAAGGCGAAAAGTGGGGAACGGAGTGTCTTAACACTAAGTTCCTTCTACCTACGGTTCCCCTTTACCTACCCTGCTATGTGTGAAATACAGCGTGAAGCTAAGAAAAAAAAAGTAACAAGGCAGAGCTCGGCGCTTAATACCTCTTACCTTAATACCTCATGTAATGTTTTGATAACCAGGTAGAAAGCCTTTATTTAGCCAGAATTAAATATCTTCTGCCTATTAACTTATATGCAGAATACAACGTAAATCTATTTATTACAAACATACGAGTATATATGAAGTTTTATTTGAATACACCTTGTTAGCAACTTAGTAAATGTTTATCTGTGGAAAATATTCTTATCACAGCGAAATTGGGTCTTAACGAGGGTCTACGATAACAAAGACATCCGCTGTGTGCACTCAACTTAACGATGCCATTCTGTCTTGTAAAATTGGCGCGTAAAACTTGAAGATGGCTGATCGAGCGAAATTTTATGAAAATTTCGGCTACCTTGTATCGAATTATTGCTTAATATCTCTATGTAAGCAGAGAGAATACAATAGAGTTGAATGTAGAATAGAGTGAATTTGTATTACTAGAGCGTAATATATGATAATAATTAATACTTAGGTTAAAAATCACTCTGTACGTATGCTTATAAAAACATTCTGAAATATATTTTAAATTGATAATTTCGAAAATTTTAAATATTCGTAAAAGCTTGCTACTCTATCCTGGTATTTATTGAATTTTATCCTAGCAAAGCTAACATTATATTATTATTAAGTAATAAAATTATAACTTTCATATTAAAATAAAAAAAAGCTATTGATATTTTCAGTAGCTATTTTCAGCAGAATTGCTTCCCGAACTGATGGAGCATTCTTTCACGTTAGGAATAAATAGAATTTATAGACTTCTACTTCCATTGCTAAAACTTTTGGATAATTTTATATACTAAGCATGGTGTACCAGATTAGCAAATGGTTGTATTTTAATACATATTATATAATTATATAATTTATTGTTCAAATTCAAAATATATCTTATTCAAAAGACTTATTCAAGCACTTTTGAATCGTCGAATGAATTTTGATACCGCGGTGACGACGACAACGACGATGGTTCGATTCCCACTCGGGACGAATTTCTTCGCTCTGATAACAAGGCGAAGTGCGGCTTTAAGTTCCGCCACTCAACACGCATCGCCTCAAAAGACGGAAAGCGGGAAACGGAGTGTCTTATCACTAGGTTTCTACGGTTCCTACGTTTCCCTTTGCCTACCATGCTATGTGCGGGATACAGCGTGAAGCTATTATTATTATTATTACAATTTACTCAGTGGGAATTTAAATAACAAAACATTATATTATATTTTACAAACAGGCATTATTATACAATTTGCATAAATGCCTATAAATTTTGCCATTAGTAGTTTATCTCGCTATGTAAGTTAAGTAGAAGCAACAAGA